>JAMPIV010016417.1:0-224491 GCA_024509875.1 Oreohelix idahoensis
TTTACGGGATACTTACAAAGGGTTCATTATTTTATCCATCACAGTGGTAGAGACAGGGACCATTTGAGATACTCATCCTTAGTCTACTACGTGGTTGGTGTTAATCACAGGACAAGCTTTAGAGTAGGGCCGACCGAGATACTGCGACGACACGCATCTCACACGTAATTAACGGCAACAACCTACCCATACTCCACGGGGGTCAGAAAGGAATTTACCAGGCGGTGAAGGGTCTTTCTATCATCGACTACCTACCCAAAAAGAAAGCAGAAAATACCCAGAAGGATTGCTGCATTTCTAATAGCTGTCCACGTGAAATTTAATGATCTGAAGTTGCAGTAGCAAACGGATGATTTTACAACAAGTGCCTTTGAGAAATCTTGATCAGAAGTGGCAGTAGCCAACGGACGATTTTTACAACAAGTGCTTTGAGAAATCTTGATCAGAAGTGGCAGTAGCCAACGGACGATTTTTACAACAAGTGCTTTGAGAAACCATGATCAAAAGCTGCAAAAGCAGACGGGAGATTTTGTAAACCCAGTGCCTACAAAAATTATTGATATCCTGAATTACCAGCAGTAATGGACAGTTTCTCCCCATACAATTGATGCACCAACAAATACGAATATACAACATATTTCCATCATCATCACCACATGAGCAGACTATCAGCACAACGAAAGGACATCTGCATATCAGACGAAGTCTCACCCGCCTAACATTGCGTTCAACATCACACATGAACAAGACACCTTGGACGCTCGGGACAATGTCAACACTCGCATTGTGAAGGACAAAAGAACAAGCCGTGGACACCTGACGAAACCAAGTGGACCGTCCAGTGTTATTGTAGGCAGACAATGACTTGTCCATTGTGTACAAACAACCAGAGTTTATTGACAGTCAGCAAGAGACCAAGAAAACCAAGATATCCTTTTTTTGTTAGTATTTAGGAGTTACTTAAATTCATCATCATCACATAGTGTAGACTTTAGATTCATTTGTGTATTTTGCATTAACTAATATCTTTCTTCACAGGGATAGTTAATGTCATTCCTAGTTGCATTTGTATCAGTGTACTTGAATGTTGTTATATTTCAATAAGTTAATAAATGTTGTAGTTGTATTTACCAACACACGTTATTACATATATAGAGAAGGAAAGAAAGTGTGCGAAAGAGACATGCTGTTCTTCCTTTCTTCCTCTTCTGTTCACTCAGTGTAATAGGGGAGTGGGGGCTCGTTAGCATTATAATATAGAGAGGGGGATAGAGTGGTAGGAGTTATAGTGTCACGAGATATAGAATCACTGGGACTGTCTGCGGGGAATTTATCCCAGAGTCTTACATTCGCCTTCTTCACTCCTGCTGCCTATTTCCAACCGGTTGCCAGGCAAATCTGAGCCATTGACAAGGCCGGCACCACACCGATAACTCTCTTTGGTTACCCTTCGGGATAACCCTGTGACACATGCATTAGCATGACCATGTTTGTCATTATTCTTTGAAGATGATCTGAAATGATTTGTTTTCTTTTTACCTGATTTTGTCTTATAATAAAAATTTGATGAATCAACATTATCATCATTCCTTTTATATGATGATCCATGATCATTATAATCCCTGTAATAGTCTTTGTGATAATCATCACGACCCCTGCCTTTGTGGCCTCCACGATCATGAGGTGAATAACCTCGATAACTCCGACGATAGAATCTTGATGGTGAACGATAGCGAGGGAAGTTATAAGACCCCCGATATTCATGACGAAATTGTGTACGATATCGACCGTCCGTGCTATGTGATCTAGGTCGGTGATCATAAGATCTATGATCTTGGAGCGCTGCGCACGTAGGCATAAGATCTCGTGGACAAGATCGATGGACATCCTTATTGGGATGTGCCGTGACAAACTGTCTACCGTATTTTTCATATTCTGAAATAGAGTTAGGGTGTATCTCTTGTAAGAATGATTCTAAATCGTGACTACATGAGGAAAGCACCTTATCACGTAGCATGAGATCCATTAACCCCTCATATGATTTGGTAATACCTGATTATTCTATCCATCTATTGAAATAATGTTTAATGGAAGCAATAAATTCCCCAAAGTCTGCGTCCTTACTAGGCTTAGCCATATGGAAACGTTCTCGGAATCCAGATTCAGTTAACTGGAACCGTCTAAGAAGTACTTCTTTTACGACATCAAAATCGTTTCTGCTTTGCTCATCTAGATTCATGAAAACCTTGAGTGAGTCCCCGGTCAAAAAATCAACCAAAAGACTACTCCATCTTTCCTTAGGTATGTTTAAACCTGTAACTTTCATAATAAATCTTGATATGAATGAATCGACGCAATCTCTAGATTGGTCGAAATGTGGCATCTTCAATTTTGGATAAAATACATTTGAATTAGCTGAAGGTCGGGATTGTTCTGATTGCAACCTCGCCAATTCAATAGCCTTTTCTTTCTCAGCATTTAATCTTAAAGTCTCAAGCTCAATAGCATGTTTATGTTCTTGGTCTAATTGAAGTAGTTCCATTCTTCTTATTTGCATTTTCTCTCTATCTAATTCTCTCTCCTTTTCTTGTTGAGCCATTTCTTTATCTTTTTGAGCTAATTCTTTCTCCTTAAGTTCTTTCTGTAATTCTCTATCTTTTTCTTGTTGAGCAATTTCTTTATCCTTTTGAGCCATTTCTTTCTCTTTTTGAGCCTTTTCTTTATCTTTTTGTGCCAGTTCCAACTTTTTAAGTTCCCGTTGCTCAATTCTTTCCTGTTGCGATAAATGCTTTTCATATCTCGTTTCAGCATAAGTCTGCAAATCAGAACCTGATTTACCTAGACTTTGTCCTAATTTAATAAACTCTTCCAACGTAGACATGGTGCTACGTTTCTCAATAACTTATATAAGTATATTATTTGTCAATAAATATACTATGAATATGTGAGCTTAATTAATTCAAAGTAACTATGATATTTACTATAGCCAGAGACAAGAACAGGTGACGATAAACAATGGATGGAACAAGTAAATGAAATGATATATTCACTTATACGACGCTATGAAACAGATAAAAAGAAACTAAGTAAGTACTAGACATAATAATTAGAGAAATAAAATGTTTAAAGTAACATTACAATAATTTACGATACAAGTCGTCCTAAACTAACATTGAGACAGAGAGACCAGTATGTTACGGTCTCCCGCTGTATCTTTTCTTGCTAGATGTTATTAAAAGATTCAGCACCGTTGGACGTGAGTTTATTGGGTTGCTTGTCAATATTTCAGATATTATAATTCATCTATTCTAATTCCAGTTTTATAGTTCGAGTGCAGTTTTAAGCCATTGTGGTGTGATTAAATTATTATTATATTCAGTGTCGTTATCTTATATTAATTCTTCCGCAGTGTTGGTTAGATTATAGTTAGTCTTAGAAATACCTGTGATAATCTGGACTGACCTTGCAAGGATGAATGACAGTCACAGCACAGAGTGAGAACTTGCATAATTCAGGCAATCAACAAGTTCCATAGACGACTGAACAATTTAATATATACTTTTACACAATGGGGTGTAACAAAATTTCACACATTTAAATTGGCTTCATCATAGTTCTAAGCTCGACACAATGTTCCTCTCACAGACTTAGCTCGTCTGGGTTAACCGTTAAGTTTATAGCGTAATAGAGTGTGCAACCAACTCCTACCGAATCCGATCCTTAGAATTATTTTCCCTTCACAATACTAGTGAGTACAATATCTGTAAATCTATAGATCCTGTCTATGTATAATTATTCAACGTCTTTGGCTTGCATCGCCCGGCTTTAACTGCCGTGTATATAAGTTCAAGGTGAACGTAATCTGCTTTGTTCGCGATTCTAATACGGACTCTACATGGTCCTATAATCAATTTTGATACGGATCCTTACGCTATCTTACACTTTCCAGTGGATCTACCGTTCCACATATATATTTAATCAGTGGCTATGCCACATATTCAAACTCGATCCTTAAGTGGTTTTACCACACATTCCAACACTGCCATTCGGCTCAATGGCCATACATAGACTAAAATGTAACTAGGCTAGACGCGTCATACATCGATTTGCGCGATTTCTGGTCTTATTCAATTGAGGAGTTCCGTGGTGCAGGCATGCCAATGTTTGCAACCATTCACATGTCTGCAAGCCGCGAGTATCGTTTCTTGCTAGATGTTATTAAAAGATTCAGCACCGTTGGACGTGAGTTTATTGGGTTGCTTGTCAATATTTCAGATATTATAATTCATCTATTCTAATTCCAGTTTTATAGTTCGAGTGCAGTTTTAAGCCATTGTGGTGTGATTAAATTATTATTATATTCAGTGTCGTTATCGCATATTAATTCTTCCGCAGTGTTGGTTAGATTATAGTTAGTCTTAGAAATACCTGTGATAATCTGGACTGACCTTGCAAGGATTAATGACAGTCACAGCACAGAGTGAGAACTTGCATAAATTCAGGCAATCAACAAGTTCCATAGACGACTGAACAATTTAATATATACTTTTACACAATAGGGTGTAACAACATTTCACACATTTAAATTGGCTTCATCATAGTTCTAAGCTCTACACAAGACTTTCCTAGTCTTTAGACACATATCCTTATATTGGCTTAAAGCCAGAACACAACGGTTCTACACATGAGTAAGTGGCTATACCACATAATTGAAACACTATCCATAAGTGGCTGTGCCACACATTGAAACACTGTCGAATGGCACGCCGGCCATCAGGCCCGCAGGCCACATGCAGACTAAAGTGTAACTAAGCTAGACGCGTCATACCTCGATTTGCGCGATTTCTGGTCTTAGTTTAATTGAGGAGTTCCGTGGTGCAGGCATGCCAATGTTTGCAACCATTCACATGTCTGCAAGCCGCGAAACAGTCCTCAACAACCAAGTTAAAAACTCTCTGCTATTATCTACAATGCAGATCTAGGCTTTTCCTGTGGCTTTTCTGCCCTTCCGAAACGTGTTGAGTTGATGTCATGGGCTCCAGTTTCTCCAGCTTGGCTTGCATTTAAAGGATCGTCAAATCTGGTCCCAATCAAGGAGTAAGAAGTGCGTGGCATACTGTGCATTCCCCGCCATCCAAGGGGGCTCTCCAACTATGCAGAGCTAAAATACTGTACTCTGGTTCTGGACTCTCCCAATGAATTGTCACGTCCTGCACAGAGCCACTACTCAGCTTCCCCTGCCTATCGTAGGTCCATAGTGAGATCCTTCTGCATGCAGCCATCCAGATATAAGCCAGAGTTACAGCTGGGACTCAAGTAACTCCTCCATGCTTAAAGTGCAATGCTGGGTTCTCAACAAGTTTCACCACAAGGAGTGTGTGGATAATTTCAAAGTCAATGAGGGTGTAATTAGCCTCACAGACCTAGGTTCACTTCCCCGCCTGTATCTTATAGCATTGCTGGTCGTCATCTAAGGATGACTCCAGATATGTCTCCATGCAAAAATAGTAATGAAAATCCTTAGGGTGCGTGTGGGGCGGAGGGGGCTGGTACAAAGAGATGCTACCGGGGGGTAGAATTGGAGGAAGAATTTTTGTTTTTGCTGTTAGTGTTCCCTAACAAAATAATGATGGTTTATGCTGATGAAGATGATTTTGACGGAGAAGATTTTAAATGAAAAATAATCAAGAAGATGAAATGGTTTAGGCATTACAACTTGATCATCATCATTTTAATTTGCGCTCCTTAGGGAGCATTGGACCACGGCTGCAGCTGGATACCTTGCAGGAAGCCTGCACCAAAACATCACGTAATCTTGCAGCGGTGGTTTTAGCGGAAATTTTTTTACTTGACGAGGATGCGAGCCTCATGCAAAAATTCGTATTTGCCACCTTGTGCGATATTTATAATTTTTATAAAGTCTACCAACCTCATTTTGTTTTACCTTCGCAAATTCCTTAAAAACACGGTAAGAATTAATTCCACTAGAATTAAATTATAATCCATGGATAACGCTTTTGGGAATTCCACTTTCCTTCACGAATGTTTGTAGACGTATATAATTCTATCAGACGTTGCAGTATAATCTCTAACTGTCCATCTAGAACAATTCTTAAGTCCCTCCTCACGCTCTGTTCATCATCCAACAAGCCGGTTCATTCCGTGCAAGTCCCGTTTGTTTCGCTTGGCCCACCAGTCTGCTCCTGTCTATCGATGACAAAGGGATGGCATCTTCCACGGACATCTTCGACCGAGTATCTCCAGTAAAGAGATACAAAAACGTGCCTTGTAATTGTTCGCCTGATAGAAAAATTTTCTACTTCTGTGTCACAGAGTTTTATCTCTTGAGGCTCCGAATTGTTTCTCTACTTCAAGACATGGCGTCGCTCAGTATTTTGTTTGGCTGCTTCCCAAGCAAAAGCTATCAAAAACAGACTAACTTTGTTTTGTGCACTGCTGCCACGGGCTAATCTAAAGTCATTGATCTTTACCCGCCAACACTATTTAATCAAGTGTGGTAAACACATTTGTTTAAACAGGAGAATTGTTTTATCAAACGAACTCCCGCATTGCCAATGTTGCAATACTCACGATTGACAATACCGTATAATGAGACAAGATGGTTTGAACGATAGCATTGCAGGATTGCGGCAAGACGGGAAAGAATTAGATTAAAATTAAATACAAGAAAGTGATTGTGCAGGTGATAATAGGCGAAACGGCCAAGACGCGGGGGAGAAATAAAATGAGAACGATGATGAAAAATTTAAAAGACGACAAATGACTAGAACCACCTTATCACAATGTTAAAGTTTCAAACAAAATGAATTTTGCTTTGTTTTGGCGAGATTCGCCAGCCTAGACACAGAGCCCGCGTGTTAGGACGCATGTACAAATACATAATACCTTGTGGTCTGATTCTTATACAAGATTAGAGATTTTTTTTTCCATTATCACTTCTTACAGAGGGTACATTCACTACTAGGGCTGGCCCCATTGCAGGAAGACTGTACCAAAACATTAATGTGATCTTACTGCGGTGGATTCTATAGCAATTTCTTTCACATGATGAGAGGTCTAGCCCCTTAGAAATATCTGATGTAAGTCGCCTCTTACGACACACTTGAGGTACCAGTAGTCAGATTTCTTCTTGTCTCCTCAGAAACCCCCAGGAATGACACGAAAATACTGTACTTGCAGGAAGTAAATTCAGAAGTGAAAGAAAAAGCACAATATGAATAAGACAAGGAAAAAAAAAAGAAAGACCAAAATAAAAAGAAATGGGTGAAGAAGTTTTAGGAGAAAATAAAAGTAAACGAAACATCACTAGAGAAAGAAGAAAGGCAAGAGCAAGATTGATAAGTAGAACAAGAGGGAGAAATAGAACAAGAAGGTGATACAGAACAAGAATTAGAACTAGAACAAAAAGAAGAAATAGAACAACAAGGTGAAATAGAACAGACAGGTGAAATAGAACAGGAAGGTGAAATAGAACAACGAGATGAAATAGAACAAAACGGTGACATAGAACCAGAAGAAAAAGTAGAACAAGAAAGTGAAAAAGAACAAGAAGATAAAATAGAACAAGAAGGTGAAATAGAACAAGAAAGTGAAATAGAACAAGAAGGTGACATAGAATCAGAAAAAAAGTAGAACAAGAAAGTGAAATAGAACAAGAAGATAAAATAGAACAAGAAGGTGAATTAGAACAAGAAAGTCAAATAGAACAAGAAGGTGGCATAGAACCAGAAGGTGAAATAGAAAAAGAAGGTGATACAGAACAAGAATTAGAACTAGAACAAAAAGAAGAAAAATAACAACAAGGTGAAATAGAACAGCAATGTGAAATAGAACAGGAAGGTGAAATAGAACAGAAGATGAAATAGAACAAGAAGGTGACATAGAACAAGAAGAAAAAGTAGAACAAGAACGTGAAATAGAACAAGAAGATAAAATAGAACAAGAAAGTGAAATAGAACACGAAAGTGAAATAGAACAAGAAGGTGAAATAGAACAAGAAGGTGAAATAGAACAAGAAGGTGAAATAGTAAAAGAAAGTGAAATAGAACAAGATGGTGAAATAGAACCAGAAGAAGAAATAGAACAAGAAGGTGAAATAGAACCAGAATAAGAAGTAGAACAGAAAGTGAAATAGAACAAGAAGGTGAAATAGAAGAAGAAGGAGAAGTAGAACAAGAAGGTGAAATAGAATCAGAAGAAGAAATAGAACAAGAAGGTGAAATAGAACACAAAGGAGTAATAGAACCAGAAGAAGAAATAGAACAAGAAAGAGAAATAGAACAAGAAGGTGAAATAGAATCAGAAGAAGAAATAGAACAAGAAAGTGAAATAGGTTACATAGGACAAGAAGGTGAAATAGAACCTTAAGAAGAAAAAAAAACAAGAAGGTGAAATAGATAAAGAAGGTGAAATACAACAAGAAGAAGAAATGGAATAAGAATAGGAAATTGAACAAGATGGTGGGACCCAAAGATGCAGCAATAGAGAATGCAGTCAGCGACCCATAGCTTCACTGCTTGCGTCAGGGTCAGCGAACCAGAGCTGACCAAGACTCTACTCCACCTCCACGTGGTGGTCCAGGAAACAGGCTGCATCACTGCAGTCTGGCTGAGAGAGTAGGGATCGCAGAGGGTAGGCAAACCCGGTCCCAAAAAATGCCATGCTGATGTCGGATGTGTCGACCGAAAGGTGCAGATATCACAGCTCCGGCTTAAACAGACACAACGCAATCAACGTCCTTTTCAGGACGAACGAGGAAGAAGAAGAAGAAGAACAAGATGGTAAAATAGAACAAGAATGTGAAATAGAACAAGAAGGTGAAATAGAACAAGAAGGTGAAATAGAACAAGAAGGTGAAATAGTAAAAGAAAGTGAAATAAAACAAGATGGTGAAATAGAACCAGAAGAAGAAATAGAACAAGAAGGTGAAATAAAACCAGAAAAAGAAGTAGAACAAGAAAGTGAAATAGAACAAGAAGGTGAAATAGAAGAAGGAGAAATAGAACAAGAAGGTGAAATAGAACAAGAAAGTGAAATAGAACAAGAAGGTGAAATAGAACCTTAAGAAGAAAAAGAACAAGAAGGTGAAATAGATCAAGAAGGTGAAATAGAACAAGAAGAAGAAATGTAATAAGAATGTGAAATAGAACAAGAGGGTGAAATAGAAAAAGAAGGAGAACTAGAACAATAAGGTGAAATAGTACATGAAGGTGAAATAGAACAAGGAGAAATAGAACAAGAAGGTGAAAGAGAACAAAAATGAGAAATAGAACAAGAAGGAAAAATAGAACAAGAAGGAGAAATAGAACAAAAAGGAGAAATAGAACAAGAAGGTGAAATAGAACAAGAGGGTGAAATAGAACAAGAAGGTTAAATAGAACAAGACGGAAAAATAGAACAAGAAAGTGAAATAGAACACAAAGGAGAAATAGAACAAGAAATAGAACAAGGAGGAGATGCAGAATAAGAAGGAGAACAAGGAGAAATAAAACTAGAAGGAGAAATAGAACACAAAGAAGAAATAAACCACGAATGAGAAACAGGAAACGAATGTTACAAAGACAAAGAAAAGCGTCAAATATTCCTGGGAAAACCCATCATGAGAAATAAATAATTCCAACATATCCAGTTCTGCCTAATTTCTTCTTCAGACTAAAGGAATGCACGCACTGTTTCTTGCGTTTCTTCGGCAAGAGCTCAAATAATGCAGCTCGGGTTACTCGTCAGCACCAAACAAACAGGACAAGACAGTTTAGCATTCTCTTATTTTTTCTGGTATCTTAACCTTTGCATATGTCTCTAATTTTATTTCTTCTTCTTACTTCGATAATAGAAGGACTGTGACGATGTTTAGTTCAGTTACGTTTCCCCTTAAAAGTATACCGTAACGAGTTGTGAGGAGATACCATTTATGTTCTATGTAAAGCGTGTTGCCTTGATTAGGATTAAAGCCTGCTTTAAAATAAAAATAACAATTATAAACACAGTCAATCCAACTTTCTCTTAGCGAAAGAAGGAGTATTTCTGTCCTGAAGCTGTAAAGAATGCTGTTCAACTATTGCAGTCCATTTATCTATCTACACTAACATAATTACCGTTGTATGTTACGTCGGTCGGTCTCACTCAAAATAGTAACTTGAGCCAGAAAAAAAAGTGCGCAACGCTCGGTGTGCAACTTGCGCGGCGTGGGTGTTTTATAAAACAAATACTTTGGTTTTTTTTTTTTATTATTCTTTCACGAAACTAGTAGCGCTCGACAAAGAAAAAGTGCGTAAAAATTGGTGTGCATGAGCCAATAACATACAAAAGTGAATTGTATTTGAACGGTTTGACACATAATGATCAAGATGATAAGATGGCTGCCAATCTGCAGCTACTAACAGGAAAAGACGGTGGCGACAATCGCAGCGAGCAGTCGAGACTATAGAAGAAGCAGCAATGTATTGTCTCCATTATATATACTCTCCCGAAAATAGTTACAATCAACAAAGAAAAGCGTTCAAATGACGGTGTTAGTGAACAGTTTGATTACACTGTATAATGGAAAGAAACCAAAAACACTCTAAGAATGTACTTCTATCTGCTCATCCGGGAACGGAAACAGCACATTATAATTAAAAACTCGTCAAGTTTGACAGGTTATTGCTAGTTTTATTATATTGGACAATCGGTAAAGCGCTTGCATGTATCGGAAATGTTACAGGGATCTGGTATTTTCACGTCTTAGTCTACGCAGCTGTAAATGTTTACCTTAATCTGCTTTCGAGTTAGGGAATGTAAAGGCAGCAATAATATGGCATCCCATAAATATGTCTGGGAGCCGCGCTGGTGTAATGGCTTCGGCGTTGTACTGGCGACCAGGTGTTCATGGTTCAAACCCGGGCGTCGGCGTTTGAAGAAATGTTTACGGCCGGAAATTTGACTGAATAGCCTGAACGGCTCCTGTGATAAACCCTCTGTGGATGGGAAGGAGCGAAGCTCCTGACCGGGTTGGAAGGAAAGTCCTCAGGTTCCCCAGCCTCGCAATGACATGTCATTGGGCCGAAGGGCTGAAAGCCTAAGTGCCGCTGGTTAAGGAAAAAAAAAAAAAAAAATATGTCTAAACCAGTTATAAGAACACATTATTGACAAGTTGTTGTTGTTAACAACTAGGGCTGCAGAACGTCTCGCTCTTTTGCAGCCAATACTAAGTTGAAGACTCCTTGGTATTATCTGCACGGTAGATCTAAGTTTTTCATGTGGTATTTCTACGTTTTCCGAAACGTGTTGAGCTGAATTCATGAGTTCCACTGTCTCCAGATTGGCTTGCATTTGAAGGATCATCACATCTGGTCCCAGGCTAGGAGGAAGAAGCATGTGGCAGACTGTGCACTCCCCGACATCCAAGAGGACTCTCCAGTTATGCTGAGCTAAAATACTGTGCTTTGGTTCTGGGCTTTCACAACGAATTGTCACGCCCTGCACAGAGCCACTTCTCAGCTCCCCCTGCCTATCACTGGGTCCATAGTGAGATCCTCCTGCATGCAGTCATCTAGACCAAAGCTGAAGAATTACGTCTGGGGGCTCAAGTGAATTCTCCAAGCTTAGTGTGCAATGCTGGGTTCTAACACGTTTCACCACAGGGGTAATCCTTGGAAGTGTGTGGATGATTTCAAGAGTCAATGATGGTCTAATTATCCTCACATACAGAGGTTCACTTCCACATATGTATATTGTAGCATAGTGCATAGCTAGTGGTCATATAAGAATGACTCCAGATATGCCTCTATGCATTTATTGACGGGTAAAAATTTAGTTGTATAAAGAAAATTTATGTATAAAATTAGACTTTTGTTATGAAAAATATACTTTAATTTCTAACAACTTTGTTTCCTGTTATAATTTTTTTATTTAAAATTATGTTAACCTTCATAAACAACATTGAGATGCTGCAGAGGAATGTCCAATAGCATTTTAAAACTTTTACCAAGGCAGTTTTCTGATATGTTATAAAAGCTGTGTTTTACTGGGGACAGCTTTGTAACAATCAATCAATCAATACCCTTCAGCTCCCCAAGGAGCATAGGCCTTCAACAAACACATGCCAAGTCTTCCTGTCCTGTGCCATCAGCTCAAGTTCTTTCCATGTTTTCCTCATCATTTTCACCTCTGTTTCCAGTTCTCTTCTCCATGTGTTTTTTGGTCTACCTCTGCCTTTTTTCCCTGCGGATTCCAGAACAAGGACTGCCTTGTAACGCTATAAACAGGTTTCCTCAATGTGTGTCCTATCCATCGCCAGCGTCTTCTTCTCAACTCTTGTTCTACTGGCACTTGTCAGGTTCTTATCATCAATTCCACATTTGTGACCTTGTCATACCATTTCAGTCCTTCTATTCTACGCAAGCACCCGTTAATAAGTATAGCTTTTTGGTTTTTTTTTCTTTTGTTGCTCTCCATGTCTCAGAGCCATACAATAGGACTGACTTGACATTTGAGTTGAAGATTCTTATTTTCGTGTTGGACTTGGTTTCTCTTGTTCTCCATTTGTTTCCAAATGCAAAGAAACATTTTGCTTTTTCGTATTCTTATTTCGATACCACTGTCTGTGCCTCCAACTTTGTCTATATTACTGCCAAGATATGTGTACGATTCTACATCTTTTAGAAGTGTTTCTTCAAGTTTAACCTTGTTATAATTTCTTGCATTTATTCTCATTCTTCTTCTTCTTCTTCTTCCGTCCTTAGCCACCGACCGTCAAAGCAGTCAGTGGCCATTACGCCTAGTGGCGTCTTAGGGCAACAGCAGATAGGTTTTCTTTGCCATTGTTTCCCATCACGCCTATTGGCGTCTTTAGGGCAACGGCAAATCAATCCATTTGCTGTTGTTTCCGTAATCGAAGTGACTGGCAAACGGGTGATCAGCCCGTTGGTATTTATTCTCATAATCTTTGTTTTTTCCCTGTGTATTTTCAGGCCCACTTGTTGTGACCTCTCATTGGGAATTTTCATTTTGTCTTGCATCTGATTATAATTATGGGACAAAAGAGCCAAGTCATCTGCACAAATCTAGATCACCAAGCTGTTTAGTCAGATTCCACTGGATTCCATTCATGTTGTGTGATGTCGATGTTTTCATAACCCAATATAATGCTAGTAAGAACAGAAATGGAGACAAGAGGCATCCCTGTCTCACTCCAGTTCTAATTCTAAACGGTTCTGTAAGTTGTTCTTCAAGAAGAACTCTGCATGTTATGTTTTCATAGGTCTTCTTTATTAAGTTACTGATCTTCATGGGAACTCCATAATGCCTCATCATTTTCCATAGGGATTCTCTGTCTACGCTGTCATATACCTTTTCATAGTCCACAAATCCGATGTGTAGCGGTGAATCGAGCTTTGTAACGTTTGGCGAAAATTTCTTAATGTTTTGTAAGTTTGGCAACGTTCCTTAATGTTTTTTAACGTTCGACGACATTCCATTTTGTTTTGAAACGTTTAGCAACACTCCTCAATGTTTTGTAACGTTTAACGACATTTCTTAATGTTTTGTAGCGTTTGGTGACATTCCATAACGTTTTGTAACGTTTGGCGACATTTCATAATGTTTGGTAACGTTTGGCAAAATGTTTTATTTTGGGTGCGTGATGTTTCACTGGGCGTGTTCTTTTCTCCTCTGCTTGTCGTAAGAGCATTCTGTCTGCGAGTCTGAGGTGGCGTCGAAGTCAAATTTTGCCAATTCGTGCAATCTGCAGCTTCATCCTCCCATGTTGCTGGATTAATATCCAGTGCCTTCGTGTTTCTCTTGCACACATCTTTGAACCTCAGCTGCAGTCGCCCTGCTGTTATCTTGCTATCTGCCAGTTGTCCGTAGAAAGTATCTTTGAGGATGCGATCATCTTCCATGCTGTGGACATGGCCAAGCCAGTGCAGTCTGCGCTATCTAAGCAATGTATTCAGGATGTACTGAAAGTATTAAACATCTGGTCTGGTAAAACTTAAGAATATAATGATAAGTTCAATTTTAAAATTTGGTATTCACGAGTCAAAACAGAAAAAGAAGAGAAAGAAAGAAAAGCACTTTAGATCTAAAATATAACGTCACAATTCACTACCGCAGCTATTTCCATGGCAACCAATAGCACATTATTATCAAATTTATTTTTAAGTGCATAATTATTATTGCCAAGTATTCAGTGGGGTACTGGAAGATGAGATAGGTCTGTATTTCAGAGTTGGCTTTTTCTGATGATGTTGCCCTGACTGCTAAAAAGAGGCACATTTTCAATTCAACCTGCAAGTCTGGAAGGAAGAGCTGGAGAAGAGAGGGATGGTCATTAGCAGCTCTAAAACAAACACTTTGGTGATATCACGAGAGCAGAGAAGGCATCAGATTAAGCTGGGAGAACAGGTCAACCACTTTTCAGAGCTGTCGTACACTGGAAGGCAGGCATCAAAGAAGAGTTGGCTACCCGAAGAGCAGCAGCTGGGATACTTTTTCAGGCCATAAGTCGAGGATTCTTCAATGTGACGTATAATGGAAAAAGAGCCTACAGAAATCTGACAATCTTTTGTGACCTCGTATAGTTCTAGGATTTGCTAGCAAAACCATGCATTTACAGCTTGTGTTTACTCACTTTTTCGTCACGCCTCTTTTCTTTGAACATAAGCAAACGAAGTGTTTACAAACTTTCGTGACCTGCCCGTCATAACAGGTAGCGAATCAAGTTTGTTTACCTCGGCTCCTCACGCGAGCTTATCTGTCAATCATACGATACTTGACAGACCGCACGTGAATAACATAGAATCCTTTGAAGTTCGTACTCAGGAAAAGTCAGAAACCCCTGGGCTCTGTGATCTTCGGAAGCGGGCATTCGTGCAGAGAAGACCCGTTACACGTAAGAATTTTTCTGATGTCGGTTAGTAACGCTCGACGGAAGACCGACAATAAGCCTTTATCTGGGAACTCTATTCTGATTCTCCGTTACTCACACAATAGTGCGAAAAGTAACATCATCTATAGATCAGAAAAACATAATGATATATAAACTGTGTTTTCTTAAACCTGCTATCAGTTGTCACTAAGAATTTTTGGATAGTCTAAGCACGCAGTTCTAGAACCATTTCGCTAAATGGGCTAATAGCATTCGTTACGGATTTTCATTCTGATTTTCTGGTAATAGAAATTAGTGTTTACAAGTTTAAAAGAGTTTGCTTTTACCAATTAAAAGTGTTAGCTTTAACCATTATAATTCACTTTGATTCTCTAGCGTTAAAACTAGTGAAATAAAATAACGCGTAGCTATTTCATACCAGATGTTCAGTTATCATGCTAATTTTCACCACACGCTTTCTCACACAAGAAAAGACGCTTTTAGCTGACTGGTTAAATGCTAGGCGCGACTGATAGGGACAGAAAAGAATTCACGTTTTATCTCATTGAGCGTATTTATAATAAATGCCTATTATTTAATATCATACGACTAAACTATCAGACGCCAACAAATTAATAGCTACTTAACGACCGGCGATAGTTTGTGATAATTGACATTGTACGCTGATCGTTAAGCGCGAGCAAGAGGGGGCAGAGTCGCATAACGCATCCAACCTACACTCGCTAAGCGACGGGCGATAGGGTAGGCTAAAGACACCGTGTGCCTTTTAAATTTAATCAGGACTGACGGAGTGGATAAGAGATCGTCTTGTCCCAGTCTGTGTGCATATATGTAGCTATATAGAATAGTAGCATTTTTCCATTAATGTTTCTTATATATTCATAGCAGACCTGATCACGGGCGTCCAGCGGTCTTTTCTTTTTCTTTTTTACTGATTGGTTAATGTTGTCTTTTCTTGGCTTGTGCGTCACCAATTTCATTGGTGAGCAAGTATTTGCCAACGATACACGAGAAACAATTTTAACTTGTCAATTTAACTGGATTTACCAAACCCAGCAATATTTTTTCAAATTTTATCAGCCCACTGGGGTGTGAAACAAATAACATTCATTCCCGACTTCTGACAGTCGTATTCAAGCGTAGCCTCCAGAATTTACGCTGTCTCAGAATCAGCACTCTACCATAGAGCCAGCCGATAGGATTATCATCATTTATCAATTGTAACATTTTTTAGCAACCAGATGTTTCCCAATACTGGAAGTATTTTCCTATTTTAACTGTGAACCCCAAGATCACGTTTTTACATCAACTATTAGCGGTGACATTTTGTTCATCCAGGAAAAACCCACACCAGATTCGGCGTTCACCTCAGTAGTCTTTATTTGTTAGAGGATGGACTGGGACCAATTTGGGAAATAAACCTGACATTTTATATAGTCAGGAAAAATTGTAATTCCAAGGGATATCACCAAGAGTAGGTAAGAGTGAAGGAGAGGCCACTGTATGAAAGAGAGAGTGAACCTTTTTCTTTGTTACAGGGACTTTACCAAAACTGGATTTGCTTAAACTTGTTAAATTTACTGGGTAGCCTATACTAGGAACTTGTTTACTTTACTGTCTCCTCTGTAACACAGTGCAAACCTTCGACTTTTGGGTTATTAACTTTTTGGGTTCTTTTCTCCACAGGGGGAAGGCACATTTATTACGCTGTTTCATATGTATGTAAATCTTTTTTATTTGATGTTTCTTTTGATATTTGATGTTGTCAAGTTTAAATGATAATAAACAACAAAAAAACTTAACTTTGTGTGTTGGTCAGACCCATACCCAATTAACCGTAGTTTTTCACGTTTGTGTGTCTTGTTGTCACATAGCTGTGTGTGTGTGTAGTTAAATTTATATTTATATGTATGAGGAGGGCAAGGTTGTCGTATAGATAGGCTGGAATAGAGAAACTTACTCATTCCAGAGACATATCTTCTCCTCAAGCTATCACCCGTGGAATCTATTTCTCACACCTTTTTCTCACGTATCTATCACCATCCACTCTACTCAGGCGGGCCAAAGATATCTCACAACCTGTCCGTACGACACTCAGCAAAAGAGTTGGTATGAAGACGAAGATGGCTGTATACCGCTCCACCTATGTCCCAGTCGTGACGTAAGGATGCGAGCCATGGGCAATGACTACAACCCACAAAAGCCAGATACAAACCTCAGAAATGATGCATCTGAGGAAGTTGAATGAAGTAACACGAAGAGACATGGTCCGCAACCAAATGATACGTCTAGGCTTATAAACCAAACCCCTGCAGCCCCAAGTAGAATAGTCCCAACTAAGATGGTTTGGCCATGTCTGCAGAATGGGAGAAGATCGGCTACCACGACAAGCATGGGACACTAAGAGCCAGGGATCCAGATCTCCTGGACGAACCAGAGTCCGCTGGGAGGACAACATTAGACAATCTTTAAAGGACCAAGGACTAGAATGGAACCAGGCCATGAGGACGAAATCCGATAGGATAGTATGGCGCTCTCTCTGCCAAACCTCTACAATTCACGGTAGAAGAGGAACGGCTAAGTAAGTAAAATTATTATTGCCGTAATTGAATCCTGAAAAGACGTTTTCAAAATTTACATTTACTTATAAAAAGACAATCTCAGAATCCCTGTCATTAACAACTTAGACACATTTTCCCGAAATCATGAAAATGAAAACACTTTTTTTTAATGAGAACGTCACATTCCAGACACTTTTTTGTCAGACAGGCGTTACCTTAACACAAATATCGCACCTGTACACATTTTGCCACCCTTGTACAAATCTTTATCCACCTGATAATATTGTAGTGTAAACTGCCAAGTCGTCGCTCATTCCCTGGGGGGGGAAAAAATCTACGAGTGTTTGTTACGTTTCCTGATACAATTGTAACATTGTGTTCACGTCACTGTTATCTGCAATTGTCTGTGAATGTCGCAGGGAAACCCTTGACGCGTGAGGATATCTTGCTGATGGTTCCTGAGAATTTGGAGCTAGTGATTTGTGCAGTCTTTGGACAGATTGTTGTCTTGTGATACGTAAGATCAGGGTCGGAACTATAATGTAACGAGGTCCCCTCTCCCCCCATGGGCACAAATTAAGTGGGAATCTCTTAACAAATGTGGTCAGTAACTATAAATAATTTAGGGCAAATTTAAATTAAAAAGGAAACTACTCCATCATCATTATCTTTATCTTCACCATCATTATCATCTTCACAACCCATTAGCTCATCACGGACCATAGGCCTTCAACAGTGTTGTGCTAGTTGCTCCTGTTCTGTGCTATTCTATCATGCTTTTTCCATGTCTAATTTTTCTCTTTTATTTCTGTCTCTAAAAACTGAAACATTTTGTGACGTTTAAACACAGGAACAAAGGAAATTAAAACATATCTATAAAGGCGAGAGTCCCTTCCGACCAATAATTTCCGGGCCTCACGATACTGGGTGACGTGCCCGATAGAAAACAAGCGGTTATTACGCCAGTCCGTCAGATTTTTTAACATCAAGTGCTGGAGAAACTCGGCATCGTTGTCATTTTCTAAAGTAAACATGAGAAGTGCAAATAAGATTTAGAAAGAACAAGAACGTAAAGGTCACAGGACAGAAAGACTTGACATGAAGTCCTGAAGACATTGCTTAACATAAAATGTATAGTTAATACAGAGGAAGACGTGTATAATAGCCCTAGCATAATGGCGTCGGAGCATGAGCGCATCATTTGATAAACTGAATACGATATGAAGGTGGAGTATAGCGCTGTACATGACACATATCGTGTACAGGATATAACCAAGAACTATCAAGTGCATCTGATCAAATACGCAGGGACACCGATGAAAGAGCTCACGAATCCCGTGAGCTAGTTCTCAGAAAAAAGTATTCGAGATGTAAGGAAAAAATATTTTAAAAAAATTTTAAACACAGGCTTTTAATGCACTAAAAAGCCACAAATAATTGTTCAAGGAGTTTATAGCTTGCAGTCAAAAAATGTAACATCAAATTGACAAAAAGCGTGGGGCGCTTATCATATATTTTATCCATAAGTGTGTAATGAAGTATAAAGCAGAAGTTAATTTAATGTAGAATCAGAAAAATTATGTACTTCTACTATAGTGAAGGCTCTAACAGTTCACGCCCCTATGGTGGTATCTACTAGGGACTTCCTACCTACATGTTCATTGACTCTGTTTCTACACCATAAAGCAGGAGTCGGACACCTGTCGATCGCATCTACTGGTAGATGTCATATGATGCTTTGGTAGATCTTCAGATGATGGAGGAGGGCAACAAATACTTTATAAGTAATGAAAATTTCGGATTAGCTGACTCCCAGAAGCATTAAATGCGTAGAATCTCCCAGGAGTTAAGGTCCTTTTCTGCGTTTCCAGCGAAAACCCACGATCTAGTTTTTAAAATTTACTTCATTCGTAAACTAGATTAGATGGGAAAAGGATCTTTCCTTTGAAGCAAATCTAACATTCGCTAAAATATTATCTTTGATGCATTTTACATTGCTCTTTAGATGGAATTCCAGGAAACTGTCATTCGGCAGAGACCAAAAATGGCCATATATATCTGCATTTATTCCAAATGCCATGAAACTCAAACACAGAGATTGTTATATAAATGAAGATCTTAGATAGCTCGGTATTCCTAAAGTATATTCCCACAGCTTTTGGGTTGCGTGCCGCTACCACAGCAATGAAGATTATATATAACACTTTTAATTTGTGAGTTATTAGTTTAAATGTTAGTATTTGTCTCACGTTATTGAAGGTGGCGTTATCAATTTCTATTCTTCTCTTCATTTCTGTTTTGCATTTGCCAACTCCTATTATCATATGAACAAGATATGAGAAACTCTTGACTTCGTCCAGGATTTCATCATTTATTCTTATCTTTTACGTTGGCTTATCGTCTGTTTTGCTAATTACCGCAGTTTAATATTACTGCACTTCAAGAAGTCAAGAACAGAAATGACAAACAAGACTAAAAAGTTGTAGAGAGAAATAATTACCTACGCCAGCCATCATAAGATAAGAGAGAAGACAGTGAATGTGGTGGAGGAGAAAATAAAGTGCAGCAAAGGAAGAGGGAGTTTGGGTTTGTTGGAAACTTGATCTTGGAAAAACTTGGTTTGTTGATATGTTTCCTTCGGGTTCTCGAAGTCTATTATTATTACCGTTATCATTGTTCATTAAAGAGTCTATTCTTGATTTCTTCAAGTTCTAGTGTTGTGTTATTAAATGTTCAGACTGTTATTATCTTCTAGCTTGGTTAGCCTAATTCGATTCTGAGTTCATATTTTATTTCCATTTGGCTTACCACGCCATTTTTATTACTAACGCATCAATTATTGATTATTCTGGCACGATGACCATCACAAATGTCATTCGACGACTATCGAATTATTTATGTTCTTTACAAGATGTATTTAATCTCTTTGGAGACTCAGGTCCTGAAATACACTTCTTATCAATAAACTGAAGTGGCAACGGCCACACTTTGCTATACACTGTGAGGTGGTTAAAACCATATTAATTAAATACACTTCCGATAGGCCAAAAGGGCATAACGCAGACTGTTTATAACTATGTATTTCGCGTCATCGTTAGATACGTGATACGTCTTAGTGTGTCTCTAGTTAGGATGCTAAATGGTGCAATCATCCAAGCCGAAAATAAACCAGCCAAGATGATTACTCACCATGAAGCAGTCCTCAACAGGGTTGGTTTTGGTTTTAAGGACTATCATGATTGCACACCGACAGCTCTATCAGTGCGCCGATCTCCTCCTTTATATCACACAAGAAGGATGTCAACACAGTGCAAGGATTCTGTAGCACCGGCGAGGATCCCACTGTGTGTATACAGGACTCACACATTCTATAAATATTTTCTTGGTGGGTAGGTTTCATTTTTATTTTTATTTTGCCAGGGCAGCGGCCGTAAGGCCTACTCTTTACGGTTTCCAACTGCCAATGGATTTTTCACGTGATAACGGGCGGGACCTCGTTTCTTTCGCCCTTGTCCGAGAAGGATGGGCGTCCGATCTCACTACTCAAGAGATCAGGGAGGATTATGACATCATTAAGAACAACTGGTTCTCAAAAAAATTTCCATCAATTAAATTCCATGTACTGTGAGCGAACCTGGTACTTTTAGAATTAGAGGCTGACGCCATACCTCTGGGCCACTCAACCGCACAGGAAGAGGAAAAAGAAGAAAGAATAGTAAGAAAAGTAGAACTGTTTTAAAAGGGCAACTTCCCCATCGAGGCCAGCTCCTTGACGTGGAGATGGGGCTCAAGTACAGCCATCAGCGGCCAAAAAACCAAGACTGGCCAAGCCCTCCTACACTCGAGCAAGACCACAGTCTGCCCTAGCAAGTCAGGGTGTTGAAGACGGAGGCAACCAGCCAAGAAGCGCACCACAGCAATCAGGATGCCATGCACACGCGCAATGGAAATATGCCTATATCTACAAAACGTTATGGCACTCGCCCTGTGACGGACACCCAGGCAGGCGCAGTGCCGGGCCCTCTGCCTCAAAAGGGCCCAACCCCTACTACCGGGGGTTCTTCTCAATTGCCCCGTGGAGCCAGGAGGCATGAGAACAGAGCTACTGGCCAAGTAAAGCAAAGACCACTTAAAATAATGCACTGGAATGCTGAAGGCGTCAATGTCGTAAATTTGGATAGATATTTAAGATAGATTTGGTCCCGTCTGAATAGAACAGGCAGAGTGGTAATAAGTGAGAATTAAGGTATGAGAAATAGATTTCACGAGTGAATAGTTTAAGGGTAGAATCTGTCACTGGATTGAGAAGATACTGTAGTCCAGCCTATCGTTACGACTGTAATTTGTTATCAGACAATTCTAATCTCCCTACATTTAACATATACGTTTAACTATACAAACACACACAGTTATGTGACAACACGACACACAAACGTGAAACTACTGTAAATGGAGTATGGATATGGGCTGAGCTGACCAACACAAGTAATTACGTTTTGTTAGGTTTATTATCATATAAACTTCTCACAACATCAAACATATATAGCAATGAAAAATCATAGGTTATAGAATTTGGAAAAATAAACCCATAAGTGCAATCCCCTCTGTTGAGACAAGATCCCGCAACAAAGTTAATAACCCCAAAGGGTCAAAGATTAGCGCTAGGGTATAGAAATAGACGATAACGTAAAGAACAGAGTTCCTAGTTAATCTATCCTGTAAGATTAATAGTATTAGCGAACAAACAAAAAAGAAGTTGGTACAATGATTACACAAATAAAATTATTCACTTCTCCTCATTCACACTCTGTCAATCTGTGGCCACATTCAATCTCGTTTACCTACTAGTTGTTTAACAACATCTTGAACATATCATCATGGTACATGTATCAAAATCCAGTGTTGTGTCGCGCCGAAGTGAACCCCAGTTCCTCCACGAATAATTAATCCTCCTAACAGGAAACGCTTACTTTGGTGGTGATTATTAGATATGATAATGTCACGCCAGATAGTTCAGGTAGCAAAATAATTACTGTGACAGCGCCATCTTGAGATCTGTCGTTCTCGGCGCTGGCCCCATCTGGTCAGCCATATTGTCTCTGTGGTTTAGTGCCTGTTCACCCCGTTATCTTCAAGCAGATTTATTACAAGGCCATAATAACGCCTACAAATTAGTTGTGTTTTTGCTCTAGTTGTGTAAATTTGTGTTTTCGTGCATTCTAGAGCAATAATCGCGTGTGGCGCAGATTAATGCGCGTAGCGCGCAGTAAGTTGAGTGGTTAGGCCAGGGCTTATAAAAAGGGATAGCAAGCGGCGAAACTGGTCTATTTTTGAGAGAGCCGCCCAGAAGAGAACAGACGAGCTTAGGCGGAGCCAAGGCACACCTAGCCCCTGTCACAAGTGGCGTCGTCGGCAGGATTGACAGACAGCACGCAGTGAAGCAACTCTTCAGCAATCAGAGCAGCAACAGCCGAAACAATAAAACACCCAGTTCAGTGCAAGGCGAGGGACGGGATCATCCAGTTTGTCAAGATTTCTAGTCAACTCTACTAGCAACAAGATGGCGGCACGCAACACACGTGCTGCTAGTAGAACTGATAACGAAGATGTGGCTGAGGTGGATGACCCTGTAGTAGGGCTGAATCGTCAACCAGAACGAGTACAGTACATCGTGGTACCCACTCACGAGAGTGCTGTGCTTTGGGGAGAGCACGGGTCCTACGGCCGAGGAATATGTCAGAGAGGTGAGAGCTGCCTGGAGAGTAGGGATGATGAGTAAAGAGGACCAGGCAGATGTTATCCTTGACAGTGTGACCCCAAGTGTCCGCAGGGAGCTGAGGATTCAGGCTGATGACGGTGACCCAGAAGCAATGCTACATTCCATTCTTAGGGTGTATGGGGAGCGTCGGAGCATCCCAGAAGTAATGGCCGCGTTCTACTCTACCCGGCAAGGTGCAAGGGAGTCTCTTTGGGAATTCTCCCATCGCATTCACGAGGTGTTTGAAAGTGTTGTAAGGGCACAAAAACAGAACAACGTCACTCCTTTGGCGCCATCCTCTCTTCGTGACCAGTTTGCTGCTTGTCTGAGAGATGATCTACTAAGAAAGTTTGCAAAGGAAATGATCTTTAAAGAGCCTACAGCATCGTTTAAGTCGGTGAGGGACTATGCCCTACGGTTTTTAGAGACTGAACACGCCCCTGGGGCTGGTGTTGCCAGCGTCGGAGTAGTAAATACCGTGACGGTACCCGATATACATGCATTAGGCGCAGAAGTAGAGCGGCTGAGAGCACAGGTGGCTCAATTACAGGCTAAAGTTGATGCGATGTCTCAGGAGCAGGGGAGACGTACCAGGACAGTTCGCTGTTTTAGATGCAGAGAACTAGGCCACGTACAGAATCGATGTCCACAGGCGTTAAACTAGACCCCTCTGCGGCTGGGAGTCAGGTTACAGAAGGGGAGCAGAATGACTCAAAGATAAAGATGGTTGGTGGTCGACCGGAGTGTGAGGCGCTTATTGCAGGGAAGAAAGTCAAAGGCGGCCAGGGATGTAAGGGTAGCAGGAGGCGACCCAGGACACCGAGGAAGCCTAGGAAAATAAGATGCTTCAACTGTGGAGACCTTTCGAACCACATGGCAGCCAAGTGTCCCCAGGGCCCGCTTCCTAAGCGATGTTTCCATTGTAAGTCCCCGGACCATTTGATATCGGTTTGTCCATCAAAGAGCGCCCTCTCTAGGCGTACCAACACATCTAGATTGCCGTCACAGTGCAAGCCAAGAGATGGCCGTGGCAACTGTCACCATAAGGGCGCCAGGAAAAGTGGTCGACATTTAGAGGAGGAGACTCATCTAAAACTCGTTGAAGGACACGCTTCCAGGCTACGAGGGGCGCACGTAAGAGCAGAGCCACCGTTGCAGAGTTTTGCAGCAGTCCGGAAAGAGAGATGTGACAAGCTGTCGTGTTCTACTCCACTACAGGTCGGAGAATTGGTGAAGAAGAGGATGCACAACGCTGAGAGATCCGAGATTCGTGATATGTGGTCAGAAGACGAGTACGTTGTAGTTCGTGCTCCCACAATGACAGGGGGTCCATATATCATCCAACGAACAGACAGAGCGAGTCCGAGCATTAGAGTCACCGGCAACGACCTGAGACGAAGTGAAGGAAAAGGTAATCCTCCAGATTTGGAGAATATGACTGAGGTGCCTGATTCAGTGTAGTTGTCGGGACGACAACAAAATCAGGCGGGGAATATGTGACAGCGCCATCTTGAGATCTGTCGTTCTCGGCGCTGGCCCCATCTGGTCAGCCATATTGTCTCTGTGGTTTAGTGCCTGTTCACCCCGTTATCTTCAAGCAGATTTATTACAAGGCCATAATAACGCCTACAAATTAGTTGTGTTTTTGCTCTAGTTGTGTAAATCTGTGTTTTCATGCATTCTAGAGCAATAATCGCGTGTGGCGCAGATTAATGCACGTAGCGCGCAGTAAGTTGAGTGGTTAGGCCAGGGCTTATAAAAAGGGATAGCAAGCGGCGAAACTGGTCTATTTTTGAGAGAGCCGCCCAGAAGAGAACAGGCGAGCTTAGACAGAGCCAAGCTGTAAATGCCTTGAGCACGTGAGTTAATTTAAATTAGCATTAGTTTTCTAGGATTCTGAAATTATATCGATGTGGCTATTTTAATGTTTAATGAGATAAATAGGTAGATAGATAGATGTGAAAGTTTAAGAGCGATTATTTCATTCTTCAGAAAGGCAGATATAGTGTGAGGCTTTTCACTGGAATTTAGATAAGATTAACGATAGCAAGATAGCAGCCTCGTGGTGATAAAAAGCGACGCCAGCGAGTCGGAATAACACGCACCGCGTGGTAAATGTTACGCCAGGTGACACGCTGTGTATTTAGTTCCAGTTTGGTTTAAGTCGAGAATAATTATATTTTATTTCTTTAATGTAAAAGTATTGAGCGTATTTCACGATGATTGATTATTCTACTGTTTATCTTTAGTGGTTACTTTGAAGGGAGAATAGTCATTTAGATTTCTGGTGAGATGAGAGCCACTCCTTGGTTGCGTAAGGCAAGTTGAGACAGGTGTTTCTCTGTTTGCTCCTGGGGGAGCATGGAAACACCAATGCGGCTGATGTCCACCACAAGTCAACAGAAGCATTTTTATGCTATTACAGTGGTTGTTTCTGTAATAATGTGTTTCATGTGATGAGTTCCCAATCTCATCAGGGGTCAAATATGCCACGCTTGTGGCCAGGCGCACCAGTCGTCACTTACGACATGTTCAGAGTGCAGGGACGAGTATTGATGTGGGTCGGTTAAGAGGTAGTAGTTAATTCTCATTATTGAGATTATTTGTTGTACATGTATTGAAGAATATTATTTTATGTCCAGTTGATTATTATTGTTATGTGAACATGGTTTGTGAGAGCACGTGGGCGTACTTGGAGATGTATCTTTCTCTTCTCCGCTCCTGAGGGAGCATGGGGCCACCGGTGTGGTTTGTCTCAGCATGAAGCGTTCAGATGCTCTTGCAGTAGTGGTTTCGGTAGCAACCTATGTTACCCGGTGCGATTGCCAGCCTCATGCACAACACCATACTAGTCGCATTGGACGACACGCATGAGTGTGTGAGATAGTTGATGATATCAGGTGGGCGCATGTTTTCTGTATGGTAAGTGTTATTATCCATGCTATTGATGTTCACTTAGACATTGTTTTATTTATTGTTTTTCAGACAGTCTATGAACACTGACTGGGTGTTTGTTTGATTGTTTGTTTGGTGTTCGGTTCTGTTCGGTAGAATTAAATGCTGATCTGCATAAGGCTTTGGGTTGCTTGAATTGTTAAGTCTGCTGCTGAGAGGGTTGCAAGCAACCAATAATTGCAACCCCTGTCAAACGATCCTTTATAAATTTTCTTAGTGCACGGGTCTTGGGTGTGAGGCACACCTAGCCCCTGTCACATTACCAAAATCTAGTGTTCACAGTGGACAGCAGTTAGTACTTCCAATAGTTAAAGGAAATGTCTGGTGGGTAAATCTTTCTGAATAAACCCATTTGACAACAAAAAATGGTCAGTAGTCGGGACAGTGTTATGTTTTGATATTTCGCCACAGCGGGCTGAATATAATTGAATCTAAAATCATGGTATCTTATATGTCCAGTTATACTTTAATTCTTATTGTCTATACGTTTGGACGATCTCGATCTCTCTCTCTCCCTGGATGAAGCAAGAGGACCGAACAGGTCAACCTCGAAGACCCGATATTAAATAAGAATGTTACTGGTACTATTTGACTTAGACCTAGACCGAGACCGCTGGCAGGCTGGTTTGTGATCAGTACTAGATTTAGGAGAAAACTAAAAATTTAATCACAATATCAATATCCTATCCTGTCACGCGTAAGGTTAAGATCTCTTATCCACTCCGTCATTTAATTAAATTAAAAGCACACATGTCTTAGCCTATCTTTTCACGCTTCGCTTACCTGGGACGGATTGGGTTTAAGGCATGCCCCCCCCCCCCCCCCCCCACCTGGTAAAACTCTCAGCGCACGATATCAGTGTTAATTTAATTATGACTACTTTACAAATATCGCTGGTCATCACTAGCTATTTCTTTCGCCACATAATATTACACTAGTCACTTACACAATTACACGTAATGAATTAGTAGTAAATTTATATTCCGTCAATAGTCAGTCGCCTAGTGTATTTATTAGTCAATTAAACATCTCTTTCTGGGTGAAAGCGAGTGACTAATTTTACATTACAGCGGGAAAAATTAGCTATATGTTATTTACTACGCTAGTCAATTAACACAGAAAAATCCCAGTGAATTATAATGAGGAACTTAACACATTAAATCACTTAAATGCTAATATATATTACCGCAAATCAGAAAAATGAAACCATCTCCACGAAATCTAAATAATCTACTTTGTGCAATGACTCTAGAATGTCGAGCTAGATATTTCAAAAAAATTCTGAAGTGATTAGATAAACTGACTTTGGGAGATGAGCATTTATGCGGAAAAGCTGTTATTATCTCTAAAGGATGCGAATTTTCGCACCTACGTCCTTGCCAGGGAAATCAAGAAGCTTCGTTCCCGAGATAAAGAATTCTACGGTCCCTCTCTTCGACGCTGCCAATCGACAACAAAGGCTTCTTGTATCAGCGATTGTCTCCCTGTATGTACAACATCACAGGATTTCCTTCCCTTTGCAGAGAACTTCAAAGCTGTTACCTTTCACGTGTTTTGGGCACGTGCAATCTGCCAGTCATCGTAATACTGACTGCTCCGCTGGTGTGAGAACTTGTTAGACAAGCGTTCTACGCTCACCTGAATGAGTGACAGTTCCGAACGTATGTAAACAAACTCGCAAACTCGTGCAAGCAGGAAAAATAGGCTTGGCTTCAAACGTGAGTCTACAGTCAGTGACTTTCGTCAGCGAATTCCATGCTTTTGCGTCGCAAAGATTATAAATCTAAGATGGGAAAGCAAGGTGGACGGGACATTGCTGCACTATTTACATACATATGTGACAGTCAACAGTAAAAAAGACGGCTACAGCTAAAAATTAGAGCTCAAAAATATCTTGAATGAAGAGCAAGTAAATGTATGCTGCTTGCAAGAAACCCAACCCAACAAAGACATAGCCTTCCAATTCAGAGGCTACCAGTGCTACCGATCCGACCGAATAGACAGGCGAAAGGGTGGAATACTGACACTCGTGAGGAATAACATCAATGCATGTCAGCCTGAAACATATATGGAGGGGGCGGAATACCAGATGATTCATCTCAGGACAGAAAGTACAGAATTCCACCTGCTCAACTACTACTGTCCGAGCGTCCGCTCACTAACACTAGACACATCCCCAGCAAAAGAAAGACTGATTGTATGCGGAGACTTCAACAGCCAATCACAGAGCTGGGGCTATGATCACATGGACAGGAGAGGTGAGGAGCTTGAAAACTGGCAGGATGACAATGGGCTTATCCTGATTAACCAGCCAATCGACCCACCAACCTTCTACTCGAGATCATGGCATACCACCTCTACACCAGACCTGACATTCCACTCACCCAGCTTGGAGTGGAACACCACACGCGTTGTAGGGAAACAACTTGGAGGCAGCGACCACCGGCCAGTCTTCCTAATTGTGGAAAATGAACTTGTCAAGGAGAGCAGCACCCTCTCTAGGTGGAACTACAAGAAGGCAGACTGGACAATAAAAAAAAAAAGAAAAAAGGGCAACTTCAAAAACCAACGAAATTGATAACAAAAGTACATCACCATCATCAACTTTCAGCTCCAAAAGAAGAAAACAATTTCAACAATCTTATACCACGTCTTCCTGTTTCGTGTGGCAGAGAGATTTATGATTAATAAATTTCCGTATCTTTTCTTTATTCATCACTATCTTTTACCTTTCTTTCGTTTTTCCTGCCTTCCTTGTGGCCTAAGCCTGGTGGAACTTTACCCTCCAATTTTCAAACCTTTCTCATTTTTCAGTTTTCAAGCATTTAATTGCTGTCCGCTAATTTTCTTTTGAAGTGGGTTTACGAGTAGATCTGGTCCAGCTTACCTGTAATTATCGAGGCAGCGATCATAAAAATTGCTGTAATGAGATCAGACAGTGATGGAAACGGCAGACAATTGTCTACTAGATTTCCAAAATTCGCTCGTAGAAAGTAATTATGCGGGGTGAAAGATTTTGAGATCAAAGTCATTGCTGCGTGTAATGGCCATACGGAACAGAAGACGTGACATTCGCAGTGATTAGCAAATTACTTTACGCTTGATCTCGTGAGAGTGCATGAGTTCGGTCTTTCGGCTTCATGTGGGAGCAGATCTTTGATTTGAAATCTGAATATGTAGATCTGGGCGAAGGTGCTAATGTATTAAGCCTGAGCTAATTTCTTCATTCGAGATCTTTGATTTCGCGTGTTTCACATAAATTGAACGTAGGTGTAAACATCTGGAATTTGAGTCTGTTTCTGGTTAGAGACATAATATCCTCTTTGATTTGGGAGAGATATATACTCTGGAAATCTAACTCAAATTCATTCCAGTGCCTCGCAGTCTCGCTAGACAACCTAGCTACGTTTCTAGAAATCACTTTTTATTTAAGTAGAATTTCTCAGTTTTCGTTGGAGGATAGTCTTAAGAAGTTCTGTTTGGAGGTAATACATTGACTAGTATTGCCGAGTGCTAAAATTGCTAGTTCGAATTTCATTTTCACTAGTTTTTTTTCTGTGCAGAGAGATTAAATGATAATTCAGTTATAATTCTCAAAAGTTACTGTGTTACAGTGGAGAGCAAAATAAATTAAAATTTCTAGCAAAAACTCATACAGCTATAAATAAATTTAATTAAATTTCTAGTAACCAGTCAGAGAATAGTTTTACCATCTAAATTAATGCACTGATTCATCATTGAGTATTGACGAAATACGTATGTAATTCTAATTCATGTTGATTGGTTTTTTTAATGATTAGAATTTAATTCACGGAAGTTTTAAACGATGAGACAAGATCTAAGCTTATAGTTTCTGATTTAAGTTAAACAACCGAAGTGATATTATATTTTACGCGAGGGTAGTGTCGTAAAATATAATCTGTATGTACAACACGCCCACATATGGTCTCGCAAAATTCCCCCCAGTTGTAAGACTAGTGACCACCTTTATAAGAATAAAATAACATAAGAATAACATAGGAATCATCGCGCCACCAAAATACTAGCTTTTAGTACTCGGTATCTAAAGAGTTAACGCATAAAAACAATAGAACGAATTAATGCCAATGTGACGTCACAGACTTGCACGCCATTCCCAAAAACGAACGATGAAGGATAGGAATATTTGCATATTAGGCCATGGTTACGATAGTCAAGCAAGTTTGAAAGTGTTGTTGTGGTTTTCTTAGAAATGGTATCGTATGCATTTCGAAATTGAAACTAACTGGCCAAATAGAACGGTAAGAAAAATAAAGAATAAAAGAAGATTAAAATGCTGATAATTAGTAATAAATCTATATCCTATTCTTTCGTATAATATTATCGTACTGTAGAAAGAAAGATATATTATTATTTGCATCAATATAAAGGAAAGACGAAAATGGTAAGAATGAATAGACAGAAGGGTGTAATCTTATGTATCAGATGATAGACGGTAGACGAAGTAAATATTATCGTTCTGTATTAAAATGACTTAGATAATACTAGCGATATGGTAGAATGAAGACATATATCGACGGGTAGAGGGCTTCTTTACTGATGCTAGCCATATTGAGGGGAGAGAAAGGGTTGTCTCCTGATTTGAAAAAAATATTAGGTTAACTTTTCAAAAAAGACGCGTAGGAGCAGATGAAATCGGATTGGTTGCTTAGAATAACTAACAGAAGAGAATAAATACACTGAGGCACAAGATTTCCTCGCCACTTTAAATTAACTATTCACGTATACAGTTATTGACGAATTCAGACAAGTTGTGCTTCTATGCCTTCTCAGTCCGATGTCAGCAGGAGATCTGTGTGACCATTTATGACCTGTATATAACTTATATAGTGAAATATTATAATATTACGGTAAGAAGCAACATTTATAATCATTATTGTATTTGACAATGTGTTTGCATTATTAATTATGTATGAATATTGGAAGGGTAGAGTCCCAGTCGTACCAGCGCCACGTCAACATGTCATGTAAAAGCATTCAATGGGGTTAGATAAATTTATAGTTTCATGTATAAGCCCTACAGCTTTACTTAATTATAATGGGGTCTTATGTCTAGGAAGGGTTCAACATAAGTTTGAGATACTTGATAGGGAATACAGCACTCTACCAGATGGGAAAAATAACTATGTATATACAATTTTTTGATTAGGAACTGTTAACATGCATAAACCTTGTATGAGTGGAGATATGTCAGACTAGTATTTTAGGGAAACGAATCTTTTCTTTCCCAGGGTTTCTGTAAGAACCTGAAGTGCGCCAGTCACGTGTATGTTCAAGAAAAGTACCAGTGTGAGGCTATATGTTTGAGTGCCTTGCAGTCTCTACCATCCACAAGCTGTACCTTGATGTGAAAGGGCAGATTAATGTGCAGGACATCGCAGAATTTACATCTATATAAAAGCTAAGCCCTGTGTTTTGGGCTTTGTCAATTCAAAAACTGATCCTCCACGTCGATTATATTAAACAGTTTCCTATATATGATGACATTATTGATCCCTCAAAACTGTGCTTATTCCTCGATGAAAGTATCACACTAAGAACAGTTCCCATCCAAATAGATTCAAGATCAAGATATGACAGACTTTATGAGATAAACTTGTATTTGTGTATATATATATATATATATGTAATTAATCTTTAACGTTTAATTTTCTTCAACTCAAATCACGAGAACTTAATACATTGTAAAAAATTTATCAGACCAACATTTAATAGTGAGTTGTTTACTGCCTTGTTAGCTAACTTTAAAGTGTCGTTGTTGTTATTCTATTCACATACATTGCATATACCCTAGACATCCAGCTACACAACACCCATACAGTATTACATATAATTGGGAAACTATACATAGCAGGTTAGGGTCATTGGTGGAAGCAAGACAGGTTCCCTGACATTAGATTAAGAATTTATACTTCCTCAGGGGCTTGCATAGCTGATTTCACATTTGCTACACATAATATATACTTAATTAATATCAACCCACCACAGGTAGGATAGGATGTGTGTATAATATTATGATTTAGTATTCTGCATGTTTCTTTTTCTTTATACAGCGTCTGGGTCAGCCCAACATCTACCAGCGGTTTTTCAGTACATATGAGAACAAATAGAAGAAACATTTTACGTCTTTAAATACGTGGGTGTACAAGTTAAAACCTGTCTGGCATTGTGTCGCATCCAGAAATAGACAGAGTACCCATTTTCACGAACTTTAAGATAAAACGAAGTAACTCGGCCTATCGAACCAGATTATAAATTCTTCCCAACATTCTCATTGTATATTCAGCCCCTGAGACGAGAACAATTACAAACAGTAACATTTCCGACGTTTTGACTAATTGTGGTGTGACCAAGAATTTTACATTTGAGAGAAGTTACCAACCTGTCATTTTCCTAAGTAGTGGAAACCTCGTGATTCTGACACTGTGAGCCCGTTTAAAATTTCTTACCTGTACTGCTTCAAGTGACATTTATAGTAAAATCTGAAAATAAAATTATGAAGTGAATGCTCCCCGGAACATTGGAAGAAACCTGTATCTGCAGAACTGGGATTCTCTTTATCAAAAGAATACAGATTCGCTGTAGAGAAGTGTCCTGAAGTTTGCGCCAGACGGCGAGAAACACCACGTGTGTAGGTAAGAAAGTATGTCAGGGGCCCTGTTGAATGAACAGAGAGAAAGCAGAACGAGTGATTCTTTCTTTTTTTTTTATTCATGCACCCACTTTGAAATTTCTTTATGCAATTTTTTTGTTGCAATTGCTGATTTCCTCTTAGGATAGATTAATATATTAACTCTGTTCTTAACTATAGAGGTAAATCCTAAACCATAACGGATAAATCTGTGACTCTTTGGAGGCTATAACTTTTCTGCTAACGGGATCATGGGCTAAACAAAGGGGGAAAGGATTATACCTATGGGTCTATTATTCTTTTAGTTATTCATTAACCTATGTGTAATTATATGTGCTTGATAAGCAAACTTATTTGTTGTGGAACATTTTCTTTATGTTAATAAAATTTACATAAACTTTATTCAAGTGTGTCGGTCAGCTCATTCCAAAATATCTATATTCCATTGTTATAGTTTTCACGTCTGTGCGTCTAACTGTCGTCATTTATGTGCGTGTGTATGTCTTCTTCTTCTTCTTCCGTCCTTAGCCACCAACCATCAAAGCAGTCAGTGGCCATTACGCCTAGTGGCGTCTTAGGGCAACAGCAGATAGGTTTTCTTTGCCATTGTTTCCCATCACGCCTAGTGGCGTCTTTAGGGCAACGGCAAATCAACCCATTTGCTGTTGTTTCCGTAATCGAAGTGACTGGCAAACGGGTGATCAGCCCGTTGTTGCGTGTGTATGTGAGTGGTGCTATATATGTTTTTATATATATATATATATATATATATATATATATATATATATATATATATATATATATATATATATATATATATATATATATATATATATATATATATATATATATTCTATTAGATCTGTCTGACAAATATTTCCAGTTGTAGAGATAGGCTGAGCGAGAGGATCTCCTCGATCTGAGGGACAGAATTAATTAGTTTCCACCATCTCACTCGTGAAAATCTATTTTCTTTACATTACCTCTCACGGAGCTATCACCTGTTCTAATCTATTCAGAATTGACCAATCTATGTCTTAATTCCCTTATCGAAAATCTACGACATTCCGCGCCATAAGATCCAGTTCTTCCCGTGTTCTCCTCTTCATTTTCACTTCCCTACCAGTCCCCTTCTCCAAGTCGATCTACCTTGGCCTTTCTCAGTCCAAAGACGTACAACAAAGATAGTCCCGCAACGCTATCAACAGGTTTAAATATTAGACAAACATAAAGGTATGTTTTCAGGCACTCGTAAGAAATAAAGAAGTAGAATACTAGACAACAGAAAAACTACAGACGTGAGTGGCTTACCTAGGACTCGATCCAAGGACCTTCCGTGCGACAACCCCGCCTAGCTATGCAAGCGAATCACACTATCCTCCCTGCCATCTAGGCATCATGTGTTATAAATGTTTATCAACAGGTTTCCTCAACACATGCCCCCATCCATCGCCACTGTCGTCCTCTTCACATTCCTTGCCCCACCTGCAAAACATGAACGAATATAAAAGGTTTTTAAGATTGTGTAAATCGATTGCTTATAGTTACATTTGTGTCAAGGTCGACACGAGCCAGGTGTGACTTTGGCAACAAGTTCTAAGCAAGGACACCTATGTGGTTGAATCGAGGACAAAAGAAAGCCAGCAGAGTTGCAGAAAACAAATCAAAGGAGAAAGTTAAATGTACATGGAAACGTGCAGATCACGTGTGAGTGTGTGTGTCTGCTAGAGAGTGAGAGAGCGAGAGAGAGCGCGTTAGAGAAAAAAGATAGAAGAAGATATATAAGACACTTAATGCACTGGAGAGACTGGCTACATGGCATAATGAAAGAGCATAAACATATACATGAATACAGAGTCAAGATGCTAAATCTAGAGAAAAAGAATCTTGAAAATTAGGCTGTTCCACACAGCAAAACAAATTCTAGGAGATAAAAACATAAATTCAGAAAGGATTGAATGTATTATGTATGTACTAGCAATAACCCGTCAAAATTGACAGGTTTTTAATTATAGTGTGTTGTTTATGTTACATGTGTTACAGACGGTACTATTACTACTGTGGTCATTTCATTGCAGGCGACTATCATTAGATATTTGTAGTGAAAATTACATGGATGTATTAAATATGAAAACATGGAGTAACCTTCCTAAATGACATGTGGAGCAGTTATAATGATCTAATGAACCGGAAATTGACTAAATAACTAACATTTCTTTTATGACAACATGTCTCGTAATTGTTCGTGCATCTTTTAAAATCTTGCCCTGGTCGACTTACTGCTTCCGAGAAGCATCTGTCGCTCGTTTTACAGCCAGCTTATCATTGTTATCCATAATAAAAAGTCTGCAATACTTTAAATTAAAATTTTGTCTTGAAGAAACAATCAAAAACTTACATTTTGAGGTTATTTTTAAGACAATGAAGAGTTAAATCCGTTTCTCGAATGAAACTGGACAGAATAGTATCTTGATTGTCTGTTGATTTAATCTGCATCTCCGCACCTTCCTGTCTCCAGTTCATGTACTGTTTATAAATTGTCTTGTTGGCTTCTTTCCATAATCAAACTGTTCATGCACACCGTCATTTGCGCACTTTTCTATTTTCGGGAGAGTACATATAAAAGAAACAATAGAATTATTGTCTAACTTTCAATCACAGCTGCACCCCTTAGCTGTGGTTGAAAGTAAATGTACTCTCTCGAAAATAGAAAAGTGAGCAAATGACGGTCTGCATGATGTGACCGACCGACGTACTTACGGCGGGAATTATGGTATTGGATGTGTACATGCATGTGTGTATGAATGTAGCCAAGATGGCAGCATGGTAGGCAGAACTTTTGTGATGTGTTTGTCATTTCGGCTTATTGGATACTACGTCCGTCGTTACAACCGACGAAGACGTTTGTTATTGTTATTCTTGATCCCAATCGACGTCATTACACTCCGGGCAAGCCCATAGGTGCTTTGTCTCCCTCGAAGGTTATGAATGCTAATTGTTCCTGTTGTGCGCTGGTTAGATACACGCCGGATGCATCCTCCCACACGTCCATCCCTGCTGGTTCTACGTTTGATGCCAAATTCCAGCAATCTGTGCTTAGGTCCAAAATGGATGGTTGCAGCATGAATGGAAAACCTCCAAAAAAGCCTCGAATCTTCAGGAACTAGTGTCGATCCTGGTCATGCAGGGGTACGCGGCAATGAAAGAGCTGACAGACTAGCTTCAAGAGCAACTATAGTAGGTGCACGGATATGAATAAGGGAGAGATACTGAGGCAAATTAATGATGGCCTATTAGATAATCACACTGCAGTCGATGAATCATCAAAGATAAGATTGCTGGAATTTGACATCAAACATAAGACCAGCATGGATGGACATATGAGGGGATGCATTCGTTGGTGCAAGTTTTATGTAAGAGGACCAGACTGCATTGGTGGCCCGAAGCTCCATAAGGAGGAGAAAGGGGAGTTGTGGTGGTGTATGCTCTTCTTCCATTTGTTCATGTATCTGCTTTTGATGACACTCAGCCTGCTCATACCTATATATAGGCTGGAGCCCTGGTTAGTGCCCTGGCTTCCTAGTTGGGTGGTCTATGGTTCGATCCACAGTTGAGGTGAGATTTTTTAGACCTCCAGGGTCGACCTAACCTCATGAATTGGGCACCAGAGCAACTCTGGGAAGGTTAAAGCGGCCGGCGTGATGCTGACCACATCACACCTAGTGTGCCGATGGTAAAAAAAATATGGGCCTAACACCAAATTCCCAAAAGTCCTCAATGGGCGTGTAACAAGATCCTCTATATAGGCTGAGTCAGTTTTCCGATTTCCTTTGCCAATCTGTCAGTCTCTTCATTCTGATGATGTTGAAATGAGATATGATCCATTGTATCTCACCTCTTTTGACTCACTGGCAACGTGTGTTGATTTTCACTCTTTGGTCATCTAAGTCTGCATATTTCTTGCTCTTCAGCGTTGTAGTCTCTAGTTCTGCTCGTGTTGGACTAGATTATTAATAGCCATGTTTAGTTTACTCTTCTAATTCGTCTGCCAGACGTAGCCGTTAATCGTCATTAATATAACTGCTCTGTTCCTTTTACACGGAGCATGGTCTCACCACTGTCAACAAAATTCTTGCAGCAACAAATTCATAAGCTCTTGGAGATTTAGCTTCTGTAGTAATTTGTTGTACATGATAAGATTAACAGCCCCAGCGCACAACGTCCTGTTAGTTGCCTATTACGATATGTCTAAGGCAGGGGTTCTTAACCAGGAGTTCACGCACCCCTTGGAGGTGCGAGATCTTCCTGGGAATGCGAGACGTTATGATAAAAATATCACTTAATGTACAGTTGCGGCAACCCACAAGTAAAAATTATTTGTCATGCTGTAATATTATAATTCTAAATATCACTGAAGATTAATGTTGCAGCAAAATATTTTATAAAACAAACATCATTATGTTATATATTACATGCATGTACGCATGTGGGAAAAACAAATTTGATATAAATCTTATTCATAGAATTACGAGCAAATAGCCGCATCCAAATGGAGTTCAAACAAATAAAATTAGACGATTTCTGGTGTGCTCAGCTTGAACCATTTCAAGAACTAGCAAAGAAAGCACTGCATATTCTTGCGCCATTTGCTACAACGCACTTGTGTGAGGCGAGATTTTCTTTACTTGTAAAAATAAAATCAAAGACCAGAAATGGTTTAGATACGAGCGATGATACGTGTGTGGCTATTTCAAACAAAAAGTCCCGTTTCAAAATATAACTAACAGTAAGCAACAGCAAAAACAGTCATTAAGAAATTATAATTACACAATTTAATAGGTTAAAATTGTATATAAATACGAGAGATGTGTACCTGTGTAGTGGATTGATGGTATTGTCTGATTGTGATCTTACTTAATGTGATGCATGAGGTCAGCTGTGAAGGCTCCTGAGATAAATGTAGTTGTGAATTTTCAGAAGGCCCTTCTTGCTACCACTACGACCTCACACCTATCTTTTTTTACTAATGAATGTGGCTACGTTAAAGATCTAGGGTAAGGATATGTAATGTGTTGTGGTAGTTTACATACACACACAGATATTTAACAATACTAATAATATTAAGAAAATGTTATAACACACTGAACTAACTCGAGATGTGTAAAATTTGGATAGTAATTTTCTTTAAATTTATTTGTTCTGAACCAAGGTTTTATTTTGGCCAGAACATATGAAAGGTTTTGCAATTATGAAAGAAATGCATGAATATGACATAATAAATGCAAGGTGTGTACATATGTATGTTACTAGACTGGTTAATATTACTACTGTTTATAGTTGTAATCTAATTGGGAGAACACTTAATGGATGTGCTGTTGGGGTGGCCTCATCACTCCCTGTCTATGGCGACTACACATTGTCCAGTTATTTGATGGAAATTTTATGGGTGTGTTAGAAAATAAGTTGAGTTGGTGAATTCTCAGCAGACCAGACGCTCACGTAGCTTGAAGGTGTAGCTCTGGTGCTGAGATCTGGTGGCCCCACCTCTCCGTGCTTGGGGGCAATATCAGGCTGCTCTGCCAAAATATAAACTGCACGGGTCCACTCTTGTATTAGTAACTCATCATTTGACACCACATTGGTGCCAAATAAAAACTCACAGCTCTGCAATAAAGTATTGGTCATGTGTCAGAATTCCATCCTCTAAACCATTTCTGGACACAACACGACACACAACAACACCACATAGACGGGTCAGATCTTTTTTGACCAAACAACACATCTTACCAATTTGGTTTCACATAGGATAAGTTTTCCCAGACTACATATTCTGAAATATGTTCATTAGCTTTCTGCCATAGAATAGGATAGGTGATATGTTTCACTGATCTCAACACTTGATCTGTCCTTCATAATCCTTACTGGAGTTTATGTATTTTATTTGTCTCTAGACCCTGAACTGGGGTGGGGGGTCTAGAGCGAATCCTTACTTGTTGTAAGGGATAGATTTTGATATGGCGGTATCAAATCACTCGAAACATTAAACAAATATTAAAATATACAAAGAAATACTTTCAGTCTTACCAGAATTATGAATATAGAACACAGTTAATTGCTAGCAAAACTCAGCTGAGCTGCTGGCTTTAGTATGGCGTCCCTCTAAAGATATCAATTTGCTTCTGGGAATACACCACTATATTATTCACTGTGTCTACAAGGACAACTTATAACGAATGGCAAAAATGCGCGCCTGAGCGCCGATAATATATTCATCTATGGCCAATCACCGCCTTTTTTCCTTTCAAATTCAAACCTACTACCAAAAAGTCATTTCAGTCATACCTCAGTCAAGTATGCCTTATTGTCTGTTGGTCCGTCCGTCTCTACTTGCGTTTCACAAAAAACACACTAGTTTTTTTTTGAACCAACTCTGCCTTCCCCTACACAATTTCGCCTTTAAAGTTATTTTTAGCCACAATTCTCCAGCCCATCCCCTCTCTTTCATACCAACTAGATTTTAGCGCTTTGAGTCTCAAGACTGCAGTTTTTGAAAATTAGGGACATTTTTGTTTCAATGCAGACGCTCGCTGATATGAACAACACAGTCTTTTGTCAATATCTTTCTTATTATCTGTCCGTCTGTATAAATGAAAGCATATTATTTCACTGCTCAAGATGGGCCATCCGGCCAGCTAGGTTTTATATTCCTAACATTATTATTAAGAAAAAAGTTACTTTTCAAATATTTTCTAGAATCTTCTATAATGCGTTCATCACTGCATTCAAATAAACGGACTAAGTTATCGCAAAAGCGTCCAAGAAATGACTGTGGCGTATAATAGCTAAGGTCCCTTTTGTCGATTTCTTTACCTTGTGTCAACTTGGGGACGTGAATTTTTCCTTGCCCCACCAATTTGCGTCCTTTTAGCCTTGCTAGTTTCAAGCACGTTTTAGTCATATTTTTTTCCTCTGATCTCCGTTCTCATCCCGCTCCAAGGGTAAACGTTTTGCCTTCACGTCTAACAATTTAATTTCCATGGCGGGTGGTGACCCGCGGCGTGGGCGATCATGTATTCTAGTAGCTTACGCATTAGTTTTTATCCCTACGTTGTATCATTGGAGATATTTTAACGTTGTATCACGGTTAATTTTATGACACATCTCCCCACTTGAAAACATGCCTACGGCAAGTTCCAAAACCAGTGATACACATAGATAAAATCTCTCCTCACTCCTGCCATTACTCTAATTTTGATTACAGGGGTGCCGACTGAGGAAATCTGCCCCGACATTCAATTTGCCTGGGATATATTGGATACTAAACTGATAAGGTTGAAGCAATAAAGACCACCTCAGCAATCTTGCGTTTTCATGCTTAGCCTGAGATAAGAATACGAGAGGCTGATGGTCCGTCTCGACCACAAAAGTCCTACCATACAGATAGATTTGAAACTTCTTTATTGCCCAGATTAACGCTAAACATTCCTTTTCGCTTGTGGAGTATCCTTGTTCCGCCTTATTCAATTTGCGGCTTGCATAAGCGACTGATTTCAGTTCCCCATCAGGTGAAGATGATCTTTGCAACAAAGCCGCTCCGAGTCCTACATTACTGGCATCGGTTCTTAAGACAAAGTCCTGTGTCAAATCCGGCAGTTTGAGAATAGGTTTGCTAGTGAGTTTTTCCTTTAAGTCTTGGAACGCTAATTCACTTTGCGCAGTCCAAATAATTTTATCTGGAAGTCCCTTGCGAGTCAGATCAGTCAGAGGAGCACAAATAGAGTTAAAATCTTTGATATACTTTTGATAAAATCCGCATAACGACACGAATGATCGCACGTCCTTTTTTGTTTGTGGTCTAGGTGCTCTCTGCAGTTTTTCCAAGTTCTTGGGATCAGGGGTCATGTTACCCTGATATACAGTGTGTCCCAAGAATTCCAACTCTTTGCATCCAATACAACATTTTGTTGGCCTAGCAGTTAAGTTCGCCTCCCTAAGCCTATTAAATAACATTTCTAGAGCTTCAATGTGTTCTTCAAATGTCTCTGTGGCGACGAGAATATCATCCATGAAATTCGTGATACATGGGTTATTCAGGGGATCCAACAATTTGCGCATCATCCTTGAAAATACACTCGGAGCATTTTTCAGTCCGAATGGTAGCATGTTGAATTCATAATGTCCATCTGAAGTGCTAAAAGCCAAATAAGGTCTCACTTCAGGCTTCACTGGGATCTGGTAATAGCCTTTACTAAGATCCACCTTTGAAAAGTATTTTGCCTTGTTCAATCTGGCAAATAACTGTTTTGTGTCTGGTAATGGATCCACTTGTCCTTCTGTGACAGCATTCAGTTTCCTGTAATCTATGCACAGTCTGTGTTCCCCAGACGGTTTTCTCAACAATACGACACTAGAGCTAAAAGATGATTCACTGCGTGAAATAATCCCCTCCTTCAACAAATAATCTATTTCTTCCTTCAATGCCTTCTCCTTCGCGAACGGAATAGAATAGGCTCTCATACAGATTGGGTTTGAGTCTACCAGTTTCATGTCATACTGTAGCAAATTTGTATGGCCTGGTTTATCTGTTAATACATCAGTATGTTCCTCCAGAACCTGTTGAACTCTCTCCCTCTGGTTTTTAGTCAGGTGCTTACTGACTTTTACCTGTGCTGCTGTTTCACAAGGATGTAATGGGTATTCATGTGAGGTGAGTGGTTCCTTTTGCATTTGAGTTGCGATAGCTAAGGTCAGTAAGGGGGTGCTTTCCTGGAGTGGTCTGTCCAGATACTTCTTTAACAGGTTTACATGATAAACTTTCTCCTTCCCCTTTTTGTCAATTTTATAGTTTGTTCTAGTCACCTTCTCTAGAACCGTATATGGACCTTGCCATCCAATTTGTAATTTATTCTGGCTACCGGGTAGTAGAAGCAGCACCTTCTCTCCCACAGCTAGTTCTCTGTCCTTTGCCTTCCTATTAAAATATGCTGCATGTTTCTTCCTGGCTTGTTTCAAATTATCATTTGCCAGTTTCCATCCAGCTTTCAAACGAGTGGTCAGTTCGTTCACGTATTGATAAGATGAGGTAACAGTCTCTTCCGCCTTCTCATCTGTCCAGGTCCTTAATAGGGCTACATCTGGACCTTTAATTTATCATACGTATTTTTTATGGAACCCGTCGGGTCCCTTCCACTAGAAGCCCTATAGTGAGGACTTTTCTTCCTAGAATCATCACTCACAAATCGACCACTACCAATTTTTTTCTTGGGTTTGTCTCCGCACTTGAGATTGCTTATGAGAGATCTTCGCTCTCTTTTCTGTTCTTCCAGTTTATATAAGTCTGACCGAGGGATTGTCATCTTATCCTGGGTAAAATTTCTTCTTTGTACTCGTCGCATAGTGGCCATGTTAATCCATTCAAGTGAAGACTGAGTGTGAAAAGGGGGTTCCCATTGCACTTTGTCTCCTTGAGTATCATAATTTTTCTTTCCAGGCCTAATTTTGCCCCGTGGCGTTTCTAGGTCCTGCACATATTTTCCCTTTGTGGGTGTTCCCTCATGAAATATGCCACATGCTTCTACAAAGTTTTCAATATCGACATTTACGTCGGGCCAATAGTATTTGCGAGCAACTTTTTGGCAGATGGTACCGACTTTTTCATGGTCCCCATCTTTTCCAACATGTAAGCTCCTTATTAAATTTACCCTATATATCTTGGGAAAAACCAACTGTCCGTGACCAGTGGATCTAGTTCCTGTCTTCCTATATAATAGTTTATTCTTCATAAAATATTCCCCCTTACTTGGAGGTGTGTGGCAATTGGGCAATTTTTTAAAACATGGCTTGAGTGTCCTATCCTTAGCCTGCGCCTTCCTCATCTCCTCTGGATGAGCATTTATAGGTTCACCTTCTTCCTCCTTCTTCTGTGACCTGGTCTGCACTGTCGCCATGATCACAGGTCTCTCGGGATTCCCCAAGAAGACGTATCTACACCCCAATATCAGAGGGTAGATTGGTTCATCTATCACTGCTGCTCTGATTTCTCCTTCCACATAGCGAGTTTCACCGTTATCCTTGCGATGGGAAGTGTCATGAGTGGTATGTCCTTAGTTGCCCCTTGTATTTCCACTGTTTCTGTGGTATACTGACTTGGGTCCACTAGGCTAGACTTCACAACTGAATCATAATCCAAACCTGTATCATAAAGGCACCTTATGGTGACCCCATTACAAATAACATCCTCACAAACTGGGGGGTGATAAGGTTCCTGCTGTCCCTTAGGATTAACCTTCAATCTTTGAGTCCCCGACTTCATTGCAGCAATGTTTGAAGGTTTCCTTCTACAAAATTCGGTGTTATGGTTATCTTTCTTGCACCATTTACACCATCTTTTTCCTTGGTTAAACGGTTTCTTTCATTGGATTTTTGGTCATTGAACTGTGAGTTTCTGTCTCGGTAGTCATTTCTTGGCCGTTCAAAGTTTGTCCTACCTTTATTTCCCTGCTCTCTATTATCAAATTTATTAAATTGCCGTGGAGCTTTAAAATTGTCTATGTGCTTCTTTTTAGCACCACTTACCTCTGCCTGGGCTGCCTGATACCTCTCAGCGACATTTAAAACCTCCCCCAACTTCTCTGCACCTTGTTCCATGAGGAATTTTCTCATGTCTGGAGCCATGGACTCTCTCAATTGCTCAATCATGATCATTTCTTTAAGATCTTGGGTCTTCCCCAGAGCAGTCCATTTCTCCAAATAGGTTTCCAGTCTGGCAGAGAATTGGTGGTATGTCTCCCCAGACAACAGCTTGGCATTTCTAAATCTCTTACGATAAAATTCACCATTTTTTTCGTACCTTAATAACAAAGCCTGCTTTAACATGTCATAATTCTCCTGGTCTTCTCTGTTCATTTTTGCGAAGACTTCGTAAGAAGTACCTCTCAGTCCCTGTGATAACTTTAAACTCCACCTCTCTCTCTCTAACCCATATGTAGTAGCTAATAACTCAAAACGTCCTAGGTACCCCTCTATGTCATCGTCTTTCTCAACAAAATGGTCTAAATGAAACCCCATAGCTGATGTTGAGGCTCCCAGACTGGGCGTAGCATCTGAGGCAAAAGGGCTGGCACCATTTTCAGGAGCCTGGCCTTTTAGCTCCAGCTCCCTTAGTCGTAATTCGTGCTCCCTCTGCAACCTTCTATCTTCTGCCTCCCTTTCGGCCTTTTTATCTTCTGCTTCCCTTTGCTGTCGTTTTTCTTCTGCCTCAATCTGCAGCCTCTTAAGTTCTCTATCAGCCTCAATTTGTAACCTCTTCTCTTCAGCCAACCTTTCAGACTCTAATTTTCTTTCAACCTCTTTTTCTAATCTTCTTTCTTCTCTTTCAATATATTTATCACATTCAGCCGTTACATATTGAATTAAAACCTGACCATCCATTCCCATATCCTTTGCCGTTAGCACAGCAGCTGATCTGAATTTGGCTAGCTCCGCCATACTTTTTAAACAAATCTAGCAATGTGCAAGATAAAATTTCCAACCACTAAAGTAATTCTAATTACTCTAGTCTAAAATAATTCTAATTAATTAATTAATCAATTAACTACCACTGGCTGTGAAGATTCACCAACTTTTATTTTCAGGGACACTTTTAATTTATAAAATGTGTTCCCCTAATTTATTTCTCCCCCCAGGAGATCCTAATATTATTGATAGGCTAATGATCCCGGGACAAGAGACCCCAATATATGTAGTGGGTTGATGGTATTGTCTGATTGTGATCTTACTTAATGTGATGCATGAGGTCAGCTGTGAAGGCTCCTGAGATAAATGTAGTTGTGAATTTTCAGAAGGCCCTTCTTGCTACCACTACGACCTCACACCTATCTTTTTTTACTAATGAATGTGGCTACGTAAAAGACCTAGGGTAATGATATGTAAAGTGTTGGGGGAATTTACATACACACACACAGATATATAACAATACTAATAATATTAAGAAAATGTTATAACACACTGAACTAACTCGAGATGTGTAAAATTTGGATAGTAATTTTCTTTAAATTTATTTGTTCTGAACGAAGGTTTTATTTTGGCCAGAACATATGAAAGGTTTTGCAATTATGAAAGAAATGCATGAATATGACATAATAAATGCAAGGTGTGTACATATGTATGTTACTAGACTGGTTAATATTACTACTGTTTATAGTTGTAATCTAATTGGGAGAACACTTAATGGATGTGCTGTTGGGGTGGCCTCATCACTCCCTGTCTATGGCGACTACACATTGTCCAGTTATTTGATGGAAATTTTATGGGTGTGTTAGAAAATAAGTTGAGTTGGTGAATTCTCAGCAGACCAGACGCTCACGTAGCTTGAAGGTGTAGCTCTGGTGCTGAGATCTGGTGGCCCCACCTCTCCGTGCTTGGGGGCAATATCAGGCTGCTCTGCCAAAATATAAACTGCACGGGTCCACTCTTGTATTAGTAACTCATCATTTGACACCACATCGGTGCCAAATAAAAAAAACTCACAGTTCTGCAATAAAGTATTGGTCATGTGTCAGAATTCCATCCTCTAAACCAGCGGTGGCCAAACTACGGCCCGCGGGCCAGATCCGGCCCGCCAACCTGTTTTGACCGGCCCGCCAACCTGTTTTTGGCCGGACTCTTATTGTTGATTGAAGCCACACTCTTCACAATGAAATAACACACAAATGTATGTTTGAAATAAATAATTACATGTCATATTACAAGTTATAAAACAAATTAAAACAACAGATTCATTATATTTTTTTAAACAGTAATTTCAGTTCGAAGACTGGTATACATGTCTTGGCAGATGTGCAGTACAGTAGTTTTCCGTTGCTTTCTGTACGTGGTTCATTATATATGTAAAACTAAATATCAGAACGTTATTTTTTAAGGATTTTATAGGTCTGGTCCTCGGGTGTTACCCTTTACCATATTCTGGCCCTTGGCCAACCTTAGCTTGGCCACCACTGCTCTAAACCATTTCTGGACACAACACGACACACAACAACACCACATAGACGGGTCAGATCTTTTTTGACCAAACAACACATCTTACCAATTTGGTTTCACATAGGATAAGTTCTCCCAGACTACATATTCTGAAATATGTTCATTAGCTTTCTGCCATAGAATAGGTTAGGTGATATGTTTCACTGATCTCAACACTTGATCTGTCCTTCATATTCCTTACTGGAGTTTATGTATTTTATTTGTCTCTAGACCCTGAACTGGGGCGGGGGGTCTAGAGCGAATCCTTACTTGTTGTAAGGGATAGATTTTGATATGGCAGTATCAAATCACTCGAAACATTAAACAAATATTAAAATATACAAAGAAATAATTTCAGTCTTACCAGAATTATGAATATAGAACACAGTTAATTGCTAGCAAAACTCAGCTGAGCTGCTGGCTTTAGTATGGCGTCCCTCTAAAGATATCAATTTGCTTCTGGGAATACACCACTATATTATTCACTGTGTCTACAAGGACAACTTATAACGAATGGCAAAAATGCGCGTCTGAGCGCCGATAATATATTCATCTATGGCCAATCACCGCCTTTTTTTTCCTTTCAAATTCAAACCTACTACCAAAAAGTCATTTCAGTCATACCTCAGTCAAGTATGCCTTATTGTCTGTTGGTCCGTCCGTCTCTACTTGCGTTTCACAAAAAACACACTAGTTTTTTTTTTTTTGAACCAACTCTGCCTTCCCCTACACAATTTTGCCTTTAAAGTTATTTTTAGCCACAATTCTCCAGCCCATCCCCTCTCTTTCATACCAACTAGATTTTAGCGCTTAGAGTCTTAAGACTGCAGTTTTTGAAAATTAGGGACATTTTTGTTTCAATGCAGACGCTCGCTGATATGAACAACACAGTCTTTTGTCAATATCTTTCTTATTATCTGTCCGTCTGTATAAATGAAAGCATATTATTTCACTGCTCAAGATGGGCCATCCGGCCAGCTAGGTTTTATATTCCTAACATTATTATTAAGAAAAAGTTACTTTTCAAATATTTTCTAGAAACTTCTATAATGCGTTCATCACTGCATTCAAATAAACGGACTAAGTTATCGCAAAAGCGTCCAAGAAATGACTGTGGCGTATAATAGCTAAGGTCCCTTTTGTCGATTTCTTTACCTTGTGTCAACTTGGAGACGTGAATTTTTCCTTGCCCCACCAATTTGCGTCCTTTTAGCCTTGCTAGTTTCAAGCACGTTTCAGTCATATTTTTTTCCTCTGATCTCCGTTCTCATCCCGCTCCAAGGGTAAACGTTTTGCCTTCACGTCTAACAATTTAATTTCCATGGCGGGTGGTGACCCGCGGCGTGGGCGATCATGTATTCTAGTAGCTTACGCATTAGTTTTTATCCCTACGTTGTATCATTGGAGATATTTTAACGTTGTATCACGGTTAATTTTATGACAACCTGGTGTCACCCGTTTTTAAAAATTCAAACGATGATTAAATAAATTACATTCCGATTTTGACAGTGGTCAAAGCGCAATTTCCACTGTTTATTTTGAATAAGAATTAGCTATTTTTTCATGGGGGTGCGAGAACACATTTTGAGAATTTAAGGGGTGCCAGCAGCCGACGCGGTTAAGAACCACTGGCCTAAGGGGTTTGTAGTCCTATTATGTTTTAGTCTCATCAAAGACACCTGATCATTACATTGGGGACGCTTGATGTTGGTCATTTTTTTTTTCTCACTTTCCTGTATGTGATAAACGTCAACCAGCGACCACAAGTGACGTAAGTTCCCTTATTAAGAAATATTATATGAATCCATGCTGGTCATTAATTTGTACATTTGATTGTTATTCTGTGCAGGCAAGGGAGAAAATCAAAAATGCAACCAATAAAAAAATTCATTCACACTATCCTCAGTATCTGGTATGTCAACCGTGTGCTTGCAAACAAGCTTGGCAGCGGCTCCGCATGGAACGCACAAGTCTCTGAAGGAAATTCCGGGGAATCAAGTCCCATTCACGTGTAAGAGCAGCTTCGAGCTGTTGCAGATTAGCTGGAGAGCCTTGTCTTTAGACTCTGCGTCCAAGCTCGTCCCACAAATGTTCTATAGGGGACATGTTTGGTGATAGGGCAGGCCAATCAATCGTCACAATGTTCTGCTGCTGTAGATATTGCTGCGTAATGCATGCGGTGTGCGCACGTGCGTTATCCTGCTAGAGAAGCTGCAAGTCTGGAAAATTTGTGAACGCAGGAGCAACCAATGCATCCAGAACCTCATCTCGATATGTCACAGCATTAACATTTCCACGGAAGACGTGAAGAGGCAAGTGATGGTGAAAACAGAATCCTCCCCAAATGTGAATACTGCCACCTCCAAATCGGTTGTGCTGACGAACACAGCAATCTGCAAAGCGCTCTCCACACCGTCGCCAAATCCGCATACGTCCATCAGCAAAGGATATGTTGAATCTGCTCTCGTCTGTAAATAGGACAGCATTCCACTGCAGTCTAGTCCATCTGACATGTTGCTCTGCCCATTGCAGGCGCTGCTGACGATGTCTGTGAGTCACGTTTGGCCCAACATAAGGTCGTTTTGCAGTAAGGCCGGTATCTCTGAGTCGTCGTATGACTGTCATTCAAGAGACTTGCCCACGTCTACCATACACTGCTCTTGCTGTTTGACTTGTGTTACGGTCGCATTGTATCTTTTCTTGCTAGTTGTTATTAAAAGATTCAGCATCGTTGGACGTGAGTTTATTGGGGTGCTTGTCAATATTTCAGATATTATAATTCATCTATTCTAATTCCAGCTTTATAGTTCGATTGCAGTTTTAAGCCATTCTTGTGTGATTAAATTATTATCATATTCAGAGTCGTTATTATATTAATTCTTCCGCAGCGTTGGTTAGATTATAGTTAGTCTTATAAATACCTGTGATCATCTGGACTGACCTTGCAAGGATTAATGACAGTCACAGCACAGAGTGAGAACTTGAATAATTCAGGCAATCAACAAGTTCCATTGACGACTGAACAATTTAATATATACTTTTGCACAATGAGCGTAACACATTTTTCACACATTTAACTTGGCTTTATCACAGTCATAAGCTCTATACAATGTTCCTCTCACAGACTTAGCTCGTCTGGGTTAACCGTTAAGTTTATAGCGTAATAGAGTGTGCAACCAACTCCTACTGAATCCGATCCTTAGAATTATTATCCCTTCACAATACTAGTGAGTACATTATCCGTAAATCTATAGATCCTGTCTATGTATCATTATTCAACATCTTTGGCTTGCATCGCCAGGCTTTAACTGCCGTGTATATAAGTTCAAGGTGAACGTAATCTGCTTTGTTCGCGATTCTAATCTGGACTCTACCTGGTCCTATATTCAATTTGATACGGATCCTTACGCTATTTTACACTTTCCAGTGGATCTGCCGTTCCACATATATATTTAATCAGTGGCTATGCCACATATTCAAACACGATCCTTAAGTGGTTTTACCACACATTCCAACACTGCCATTCGGCTCAATGGCCATACATAGACTAAATGTAACTAGGCTTGACGCGTCATACATCGATTTGCGCGATTTCTGGTCTTAATTCAATTGAGGAGTTCCGTGGTGCAGGCATGCGAAACAGTCCTCAACATCATCCCCCCCCGCTCCCAAACGTGACACTCGTGGCACGTGAGAGAGTGGTGGCGAAGATGTGACCGACTATAATCTATGCATGTTATCTATCGTCAAAATGAAATAATGAAATTAATATTCATAATTAGAAATAATAATTATAAAATTATGTTCCTTGTCAACATCAAGACAAGAAAGTTATCTCAATCCTGTGACGTAAAATTTCTTGATAACAAGTCCGCGAGGTTATTATCAGTTCCTGAAATCGGAATTATTGAAAAGGCGAATTCTTGTAGTAAAAGAAACCATCTGTGAATTCTTGCGTTTTTCATAGTTCTCGAAGTGATAAACGTGAGCGGACGGTGGTCTGTGTAGATAAAGAACTTTCTCCCTATCAAGTACTTAGACAGTTTTTCTAAGCACCACACCACCGCGAGCAGTTCGCGCTCTCCTGTTGCGTATTTTTGTTCCGCCGGAGTAAGCTTGCGTGAGCTGCCGGAGCTGGATGCATCTGTTTGAATCAAGAATGGTAAATGTATGTTTGGCAATAACAGGATAGGAGGATTCTTAAATAAATTCTTTATCATAATCAGAGCCTCTTCGCACTGCGGTGTCCATAATATTTTTTTTGGACTACCTTTGGCCAACAATCCGGACAAAGGAGCAGAAATCTGTGCGAAGCGTGGTATAAATTTATGGTAATAGTTAACCAGCCCAAGTAAACTTCTTACTTGTTTCTTAGATGATGGAGTGGCAATCTCCAGTATACGCTTGACTGTATTGTCATCAGGGTGTAATCTATGGTTACCTATGCGGTGACCAAGAAAAGTAATCTCCTGACAACCTATCTGGACCTTAGAAGGTCTTACAGTCAAACCATGTTGTCGTAGTGTAAAGAGAAGAGAAGACAAACCAGTAATATGGTCTTCCCATGAGTTGTGAAATAGACAGATGTCATCGATGTATGTGATGACATCTTTTCTATCGCCCAGAAGGCGGCGCATCATGCGCACAAATGTCGCAGGCGCGTTTACAAGGCCGAAGCACATGTAATTCCATTGGAATAACCCAAATGGAGTAGTGAAGGCAGTGAAAGGTTTGGCATGTTCAGTAAGTGGTATCTGCCAATAGCCTTTAGACAGATCTAGTTTACTAAAGTACGTGGCCTGTGAAACTTGCGAAAGTAGGTCGTCCAACAAATGCATTGGTTCAGCGTCAGTAATTGTGATACGGTTCAGACGTCTGAAGTCAATACAAATACGGAGCGACCCATCTTTCTTTTTCACAATAACCATCGGAAAAGCATAAGGAGATTCTGATGGAGATATAACTCCCAATTTTATCATATCCTTTATCTCCTTTTCAACCCTGTCTTTATGATGTAACGAAATAGGGTAAGGTCTTAACTTAATAGGATGATCATCCGTTAGAATGATGTCATGAGAGATTAAAGACGTATGACCTGGAAGGTCAGTAAGTACATCGTTAAAAGAAAGAAGAATTTCCCTAACTTGACTTTGTTGTGACGATGACAAAGTCGAAGAAATTGTGACATCCTTCCAAGATTCGGAAGCTTGTAACGATGGTAAAGCAAAATGTAAAGGAATTGAAGACGTAGTGTCTTCCTCATTCACTAATGCAAAAGAAGAAATATGAGGTGAAGACTCAGACACAGACACAGAGTTAATAATAGGAATTAACTCTTGTGGTCTTTCCACTGCCAATTTCAACATATTGACATGGAACGTTTTAATTTTTCCTCTTACGTTTATAGCATAGTCAACATCCGTGACTCGTTTAATAATCACAAATGGACCCTGCCATGAAACCAACAGTTTATTATCCTCATGAGGTAGAAGTAACCAGACTTTTCCCCCAGGATTAAAATATCGCAATCTTCTCCCTTGATTGTGGAATAATCTAGATTTTTGTGTCGCTGATTTAATGCTCTCGGATGCATATGTACACGCATCAATGATTCTTTGTCTAAGGTCGATCACCAGCTCGTAACTAGTACGAGTGGATTCATCCACTGATGATCCGACCAGTAAATTTTTCAAGATCATCATTGGGCCACGAGGATTGGAGCCATAGACGAGCTCGAATGGACTAAATCCAGTGCTCTCGTGGGGGACCTCTCGATATGCGAATAAAGCGGCACAAAGTAGCCTGTCCCAGTCGCGAGGACATCCCTCAGTGATCTTGTGGAGAATCTGTTTGAGTGAACCGTTAAGACGTTCACAAACTCCGTTCGTTTGGGCATGATATGCACTTGAAAACGAATGGTGAATGGAGAGCATCGACTCCACTTCTTTCATAATATTTGAGGTGAATTGTGAACCTCTGTCTGATAAAATTTCCTCCGGAAAACCAATACGACAAAAAATTGAAAATAATGCATCTGATACCGACGCAGTATTGATTGTTTTCAGAGGTATGGCCTCAGGCCACCATGTACAAAGATCTACACAGGTTAAGATATATCGGAACCCATTATTAGATGGAACTGATAACGGACCAATAATATATATGGCTAACTTCTTAAACGGTCTGTCTGGTACATCCGTGATCTGTAAGGGTGCCGTGTGGAATCTGCCCTTACGTGATATGCTTTGACATGTCGTACATGACCTACAATATAATTTTGTGTCCTTATTGACACCAGGCCAATAAAATTGCGATGTGACTCTAAATAAAGTTCTTTGAATACCAATGTGCCCTGCCATGGGCGAGTCATGCCCTGTTTGTAACACCAAAGGTCTAAATTGTTTTGGAACGACTATCTGATGAATAATTGACATACCATTGTCATAGTATCTTGTAAGTATGGATTTCTTAATTTGAAACCAATGTTGTGCTGATTTCGTCTGTTTATTAACTTTTTTTCCCGCTAGCGCAAATAAACGCTGTAAACTTGGATATTTTTTTGTTTTTCCGCAAACGCCGCTGGTGCTTCAGCAACGACGTCGGGAGACATAATTGTATCTATAATAGGTGTAGGTGGGGTGGCCATATATGTGGCCAACTGTTGTGCTCTAGTGACAACAGCATTTGCCACCAATGGGTGAGATTCAACCCATTTCGTAATCTCATGTGGAGTGCAATTTCTAACTCCCGGAATGTTACCTAAGATTATCTCAGCCACAGGAGCTCTTAACCCACAAGCATACACCATACCTGTATAAAACGGTGTATCGATATAGACATGTGCTATTGGACATTCTTCTATATTCCCACCAAATGTGATACATTTAACAGTTTTACCCGTAAATGCAGAGGACTCGATAAGCGAGTGTTGTATGCCGACAGTAGAAGAGCCGGTGTCACGTAAAACTCTTACTTCCTTTCCGTATAAGTATGCCTTGTGGTATGTGAGACGTCCCAAATTCTCACAAGCAGACATAGAAGACATTGTATGACCACACCGAAGCGTATTTTTCCTCTCTGATATCGGATGTGATTGACAAACATAACAAGAGTCATCCAATATGCAGCATGAATTAGCATGTTTGTTATCATCATTCTCATGATCTCTTTTGGTAGTCAATGCATTAGCATGACCATGTTTGTCATTATTCTTTGAAGATGATCTGAAATGATTTGTTCTCTTTTTGCCTGATTTTGTCTTATAATAAAAATCTGATGAATCATCATTATCATCATTCCTTTTATATGATGATCCATGATTATTGTAATCCCTGTAATAGTCTTTGTGATAATCATCACGACCCCTGCCTTTGTGGCCTCCACGATCATGAGGTGAATAACCTCGATAACTCCGACGATAGAATCTTGACGGTGAACGATAGCGAGGGAAGTTATAAGACCCCCGATATTCATGACGAAATTGTGTACGATATCGACCGTCCGTGCTCTGTGATCTAGGTCGGTGATCATAAGATCTATGATCATGGAGTGCTGCGCACGTAGGCATAGGATCTCGTGGACAAGATCGATGGACATCCTTATTCGGATGTGCCGTGACAAACTGTCTACCGTATTTTTCATATTCTGCAATAGAGTTAGGGTGTCTCTCTTGTAAGAAGGATTCTAAATCATGACTACATGAGGAGAGCACTTTATCACGTAGCATGAGATCCATTAACCCCTCATATGATTTGGTAATACCTGATAATTCTATCCATCTATTGAAATAATGTTTAATGGAAGCAATAAATTCCCCAAAGTCAGCGTCCTTACTAGGCTTAGCCATATGGAAACGTTCTCGGAATCCAGATTCAGTTAACTGGAACCGTCTAAGAAGTACTTCTTTTACGACATCAAAATCGTTTCTGCTTTTCTCATTTAGATTCATGAAAACCTTGAGTGAGTCCCCGGTCAAAAAATCAACCAAAAGACTACTCCATCTTTCCTTCGGTATGTTCAAACCTGTAACTTTCATAATAAATCTTGATAAAAATGAGTCGATGCAATCTCTAGATTGATCGAAATGTGGCATCTTTAATTTTGGATAAAATACATTTGAATTAGCTGAAGGTCGGGATTGTTCTGATTGCAACCTTGCCAATTCAATAGCCTTTTCCCTCTCAGCATTTAATCTTAAAGTCTCAAGCTCAATAGCATGTTTATGTTCTTGGTCTAATTGAAGTAGTTCCATTCTTCTTATTTGCATTTTCTCCGTATCTAATTCTCTTTCCATTTCTTGTTGAGCCATTTCTTTATCTTTTTGAGCCATTTCTTTCTCTTTTTGAGCTAATTCTTTCTCCTTAAGTTCTTTCTGTAATTCTCTTTCTTTTTCTTGTTGAGCTATTTCCTTCTCCTTAAGTTCTTTCTGTAATTCTCTCTCTTTTTCTTGTTGAGCAATTTCTTTATCTTTTTGAGCCATTTCTTTCTCTTTTTGAGCCATTTCTTTCTCTTTTTGAGCCATTTCTTTATCTTTTTGTGCCAGTTCCAACTTTTTAAGTTCGCGTTGCTCAATTATTTCCTGTTGCGATAAATGCTTTTCATATCTCGTTTCAGCATAAGTCTGCAGATCAGAACCTGATTTACCTAGACTTTGTCCCAATTTAATAAAATCTTCCAACGTAGACATGGTGTTACGTTTTTCAATAAGTTATATAAGTTAATTATTTGTCAATAAATATACTATGAACATATGAGCTTAATTAATTCAAAGTAACTATGATATTTACTATAGCCAGAGACAAGAACAGGTGACGATAAACAATGGATGGAACAAGACAATGAAATGATATATTCACTTACACGACGCTATGAAACAGATAAAAAGAAACTAAGTAGGTACTAGACATAATAATTAGAGAAATAAAATGTTTAAAGTAACATTACAATAATTTAACGATACAAGTCGTCCTAAACTAACAATGAGACAGAGAGATTTTTTAGATCACAAACGAATAAAATCGAAAAATACGGAAACTAGGATATGCAAATTAAATATCGTAGGCACGCGACGTTACAACTAGCACAAGCAAAGTGATTATATTGCTAACTGAAGAAACATTTATATCCTAACTCAAAAGAAAAATTAATAATCAGTTAGATCCTCAGTCAGCGAATATAAGCAATTATCCCTAAAAGTCGTTAAAATTGCTTAAATCTTCCAAAGGAATATACAAGCAATGATAAGCCCTATCCATCCGTCCCGCGAAGTTACATAAAATACATTGATAGTAAACACGTAATGATGAGTACTAGAACTGGAAAGTAGGACAGACAAGTGACAGTGGAGGAAAAATTGAAGGCCAAAGCTAGCCAACTGGACAACAAACACTAGTCGAAAGCTCTAATTTAGACAAGAACTTATCTTCATGTGGTCATGCCATTGTGATCCCAAAAAATAAACCACAACCAGATGCTCCCAGCTGTTTGATTTGTTTCCATTGAGAAGAAAACTTGACCGGTTGATTGAAGATTTTTGGACTTGATATTGAAAGAAATTCTGTTGAAATACTTCCCCGGTTGCTCTGGAGGTTTAACAAGTGTATGGATTGTCTTTCTGGTTCTATGTGATGGTTCAGGATCAAAAATTGAATGACATCCGATCGATTTGATTCAGCGAACTCAGCGACCGTTGATCGGAGTGATGACTCGACCTTGACCTTCGTAACTTGATGTGTAAATTTGAGTTGCCAGATTGGACCTGCGCCTTGAATGAGAACTTTTTGAACTGTTCAATTTCCACTGTTACCTTGTCTGTGACGAACTGAATTGATCTTGAAGTTGTTTCCACTAGAATCTTCCCAACTTGAAGCCTGATTCATGAACATTAGTTCGTTCAATTGGGTAACGGAAAAGATGAATTCTGAAAATTGTCCGAACACCTTCTGACACCAGTATGTTACGGTCGCACTGTATCTTTTCTTGCTAGTTGTTATTAAAAGATTCAGCACCGTTGGACGTGAGTTTATTGGGTTGCTTGTCAATATTTCAGATATTATAATTCATCTATTCTAATTCCAGCTTTATAGTTCGATTGCAGTTTTAAGCCATTCTTGTGTGATTAAATTATTATCATATTCAGTGTCGTTATTATATTAATTCTTCCGCAGTGTTGGTTAGATTATAGTTAGTCTTATAAATACCTGTGATCATCTGGACTGACCTTGCCAGGATTAATGACAGTCACAGCACAGAGTGAGAACTTGAATAATTCAGGCAATCAACAAGTTCCATTGACGACTGAACAATTTAATATATACTTTTGCACAATGAGCGTAACACATTTTTCACACATTTAACTTGGCTTTATCATAGTCATAAGCTCTACACAATGTTCCTCTCACAGACTTAGCTCGTCTGGGTTAACCGTTAAGTTTATAGCGTAATAGAGTGTGCAACCAACTCCTACTGAATCCGATCCTTAGAATTATTATCCCTTCACAATACTAGTGAGTACATTATCAGTAAATCTATAGATCCTGTCTATGTATCATTATTCAACATCTTTGGCTTGCATCGCCAGGCTTTAACTGCCGTGTATATAAGTTCAAGGTGAACGTAATCTGCTTTGTTCGCGATTCTAATCTGGACTCTACCTGGTCCTATATTCAATTTGATACGGATCCTTACGCTATTTTACACTTTCCAGTGGATCTGCCGTTCCACATATATATTTAATCAGTGGCTATGCCACATATTCAAACACGATCCTTAAGTGGTTTTACCACACATTCCAACACTGCCATTCGGCTCAATGGCCATACATAGACTAAATGTAACTAGGCTTGACGCGTCATACATCGATTTGCGCGATTTCTGGTCTTAATTCAATTGAGGAGTTCCGTGGTGCAGGCATGCGAAACAGTCCTCAACAACTTGCCGGGAGAGAACGATTCCTTAGGTGACTCAGCACAATATGACGATCTTCCGCAGGGGTAGTAACTCGTGGTTGGCCACTCCGAAGTCTATCCCGGGCACTGCCAGTGGTTTCGTAACGTTCATTGAGACGTACAATAGCGCTGTGGTGGCAATTCATCCTTCTGGCAATGGCCCGCGAGCTCATTCCGGTCTCCAACATACTAATGGCTCGTTGGCGGTCGTTTTCAGATAGTCGTGGCATTTCAAGCACATGTACTGGGTGTTTTGTCTCAACGGCCTTTTTATACGAGTATACTGCCACAACGCGTACACATTTTCAGGGTCATAGCTGTTGGGAATCGTGTTGCACGTGTAACTTTCATTGTTTTCATGTAGTCTGTACGCAAACCCGTGGGTTGAATCATGCACTTTCCATTCCAGCAGCCATTCGCTCTCTATTTCATAACAAACACGAGGAAAATCCATTCCCACACTTATTTTTCCAGCTTCTCGGCATCAGTATATATAATAGTGGTGCGTTTTTAATGTGCTTCAGTATATATATATGTATATATATATATATATATATATATATATATATATATATATATATATATACATATACATATATATATATATATATATATATATATATATATATATATATATATATATATAATACCATAATTCCCGCCGTAAGGTAATTTCGGTCTGTCGATCTGTCACACTTTAGCACACCGTTATTTGCGCACTTTTTCTATTTTCAAGAGAGTGCATTAACTTTCAAGCACAGCTAAGAGGTGCGTGCAACTGTGGTTGAAAGTTAGACAATAACATTGTGTTGTTTCCCCTTATATGTACTCTCGCGAAAATAGAGAAGTGTGACGGTGTGCATTAAATCAACAGACAATCAAGATACTCTTCTGTCCAGTGTCATTCGGGAAACGGATTTAACTCATTATTTTTCTTAAAAATAATCTTAAAATGTAAGTTTCTGATTGTTTCTTCAAGACAAAATTTTAATTTAAAGTATTGCAGACTTATTATTATGGATCAAAATGATAAGATGGCTAAAAGGAAGAGACGATCGCGTCATTCACAGCGAGACTATAGAAGAAGCAGCAATGTAATATGCGTAACAGAAACAACAAACTATAATTAAAAACATGCCAATGTTGGCGGGTTGTTGCTAGTATATATATATATATATATATATATATATATATATATATATATATATATATATATATATATATATATATATATATATATATATATATATATATATATATATATATATATATATATATATATCTTTCGATAGGACAAAATAGATGGGTTTTTTTTTGGAAAAACAAATCGATTTTTTTTATTTTTTTTTTATTTTTACAATCCACCATTCTTTGAAGTAAAATAACCAGTTATGCTCATCAGTCGTAACCAGTATCTTCTAGCTCTATGTTGGCTGAGGCAGTAGTATTCGTTTCAGTCATTACTGACTATAGGAGTGCGTTCGCAATACAATGTTGGTCGCTTGGGTAAAGAGGTCAAGCTGTTGCCCATGCAGCATGCCCCACGAAGCTGGTTAGTCCAGAGGAACGGCGCAGCCGATACTATCTGGCACCAGAGAGTCATAGTTACTCCCGCCGTTTACCTGCGCCTGGTTGAATTTCTTCACTTTGACATTCAAGAGCACTGGGCAGAAATCGTATTGCGTCAACACCGGGTGACGTCCGTCGCAAGCAGGCGAGCATGTGTCTTCACATATTCAAGTCGTGGGTTATCTGCACCCCTTTCCTATTCTCTTCACTTGGAACTTGCAGACACTTCAGCTGGTCCCGAGAAGAGTTCATGTGCCATGTTGCGATGAGTGCTGTAGCAATTTGTTTTATATTACGAGGTTGTAAAAGTTCACGTTGGTCGCCTTTAGGCCGCATCTAACAATATGAAAAATTAGTCATTTTCTGTCTTCGCCTCGTCAGAGATGTGGTGAAGTGGGATGTTATAAATATTTATAGGGGACTTAGTGTACTGACTGAGATCAGCTGTGAAGGTATATATATCTAATAAGAGTAGTGTATTATATATAACCTTACTTGCTGCCACATATGTATACCTCAGTCAGAATTATTCTGGAATAGTGTGATGACTATGTTATATGTCTAGGGTATGTGTATGATGAAGTGTAAGTCAAAACAACAACAGACAGATAAACAATTTAATTTATTCCACTACACTTGACAACACTGTGACACTCACATACATAAAACACTCTACAAGGATATCTTAAAGGAGTCACTGATAACTTTTCAAATAACAATATGTATTCATTGCTGTCATGAATGTATATGTGTCCTGATTCAAATACAAAGGGAATCAGGAATCACAATCAATTTTAATTACAAGTTATATGTACAGAATTTATCAATATGAATATTGTAGTGACATATATTATTAAAAGTATCCTATGTGTGTCAGTTGTGTAGTAGTAATATGAGGTAATACTGGTTTTGTTTTGTTCAAGCTCTGTTGGTATTTGTCATCATGACTTCAATAGTTTGTTTCTATGGGAACTAGTATTGGAGATGTTCTCAGTTCCTGGTATTAAAACAATTTACTTCCCCTCTTAAGTTTATGTTACAATGTTATTTTAAGATGGGGGTACATAATGTTGAGCTCAGCTGGCCACATCAGCTTATCTTGCGTGATGGCGGCAGAAAAAGACTCCTCTGCTCGATTTCTCCCCTGGGCTCTGGAGACACCTCACTGATAGCTAAATGGACCAAGGAGTATGCTGTCCGACTCTGGATTCAGCAAAGCTCTGACCAGGTGCTGCTCAATAACGTCAAGACCACGGTCCCTGAAAACAAGAAGGATGTACCTTCTACTTCATAACTAATTGATACTCTAGTTCTACACTGAGCACAATACATCACAAACATTGAGTTCAGAGCGTTAGGCCAACTGTCAGCTTCATCTGAAATACTTTATACCAGTATTAACCTCCTTAATGGTTACTACGCCTCTGCACTTCCAGCATTATTTCTTTCTAGTCAATCATCTAGGTGTCAGTGTACTGTTTGGCCATTCCATGCTGTTTTACTTTCCTCCGACACCTTCTGTTCAGGCTGGAGCATTATAGGCTTTACATCATGTTTGCTACTGAACTACACATATATACAGGCATAAATTAACAATTCACATTCAATTTTCATTAAAAGATACTGAATGTTTCAAGCTTACCACAATTCATGGAAATAAACACAGATACGTTGACTAGCAATGAATTCTGGCACAAATACTGGCACAAATTCCCATCTGCTTATGTTCCAGGCTTTTATTTAGCAAAAATATGAGCTGGCTTCAACGCACTATTGCTTTATCAAGCTTATTTGAACTAGTGGTCTCGAACTAACGCTCCTAAGTGAGTATACCAGCGAGTCTGGCCAATGGAGCCACGTTTCGACAAGTGTTTGAAAAAATTTTAACTTCCTACGTCTCCCCTAACAACCAAGGATAGCATTTATAGTCCGACTAATCGTGTTTAGCCTTACATATCATTCCAGCCAATCAGTTCAAATGTAACTTGTGGCCCATTTCCCGTACAATGGTGGTTTAAAAAATCTACCACTGAGCGATTCTGATTTTGGGTGTTGTCTGACAGCACCATCATTTTATTTTGGCTATAACTTGTTAATTCCTAGACTATTTGCATAACACTTAACATATTCTTTGTCATCAAGCCCTAAGGAACCCAATTATACAATTTTAAAAGAGCTAAGTGGCTGCGTTCAAAATATGCAATTTCTTCTACCTCCTGTTTCGAAGATGTGCTGTCTGGGTACTGTAATGTTTTCAAACGTAAACCCATCTATTGTCATCTTTCCTAATAAGAGTTTTTCAGGATTTAAAAACCTAACTCTGGGAAGGTTAGTGTTTTTATCACTGTCCGTCCGAAAAAGTTAGTGCATGTGGCCTTACACGCGTGATAGTAGTAATTGTGTATCGCGCGACGCGTGTTTAGTGTTGCACGTGTTCGGCTTTATGCCTCTCCCTTCTCTCTATCCTTTAGTCCATCTGTCTTTAGTTACGCCGTGTATAAAATGGAATGAATGAAATATTAAAATTAGGTCATTGTTCAGCTTGCGTATCTCACTGTTTTTCCAAGAAATACAGCACACGTTTCATTGAAGAAAGCGGGTAATAATACAGTAGGCTTTTACTATCAACGTGAAGGCGTTACAATTTGCCGACGAAGTAGAAAACAAGGGGGATTTCGAGTACAGTCATTGTGACAGCACTGTTCTTTACCATTCTTCTTCCTTTTATTAAATTTATTTGTTAGGCTTTGCATTTACCTTTTAATTTATATATGTGGATTAGAATATTTCACGACACCTCCCCTCTTAAAAACAGACATCCCATGTCAGTCCTTTATTCTATATACACATAGATAAATGTAAGTCAACTTGACTTTACTCTGCTGTGGTGCTATCATGGTTTTATGTAGTTGGGTCCATTCAGAGTAGGCACTACTCATGAAATCTGCCTCAGACTTCTACAACCAATAATATATTTCGGTTATGTTACTGAACAGCCGCAAGTGTGAATGCTTGTCTTAATGCTGCTTCGCAACCCGTATTCACCATTTCTCTTTTCTGAGTCTGCGCAATGACATGTCCAGAGAACATTATATTTCCCTCAAAATGTACGTTATGAGGAGATAACATATACCTGGTGATAGCAGAGTTTTCGTAGTGGGTCCCATAATCTTCTTATTATCCTGTATGAAACATTCGGAATATCCTCAATCAAAGAGGCAACTCAGGGATTCATTACGTTCCTCCGAAATGTTTACATCCAACAATTTTCTCATCATTCTAGAGAAGACACTAGGCGCATTCTTCAATCCAAATGGCAATCTATTAAACTCATAGTGTCCTTCTGAGGTACTAAAAGCTAGGTATGGTCTAACCTCAGGCTTTACTGGAATCTGATAGTATCCCTTACTCAGATCCACTTTTGAGAAATATTTAGCTTTATTTAGTCTGGCAAACAGCTGATTTGTATCCGGCAATGGATCCACCTGTCCTTCTGTAATAGCATTCAGTCTCCTGTAATCTATACAGAGTCTATGTTCTCCAGAGGGCTTCCTTAAGAGTACAACACCGGAACTATACGAAGATTCACTGCGTGAAATAATTCCTTCCTTCAACAGATAGTCTATCTCTTCCTTCAAAGCTTTCTCCTTAGCAAACGGAATCGAATATGGTTTCATACAGACAGGTGTGGGGTCTATCAGTTTCATATCATATTCCAATAGGTTTGTATGCCCTGGTCGGTCTGTTAACACCTCTGCATGATTATTTAGAACCTGTTGCACTCTCTCTTTCTGAGTTTTCGTTAAATGTGTACTGATTTTCACCTGTGCTTCTGTCTCACAGGGGTGTAATGGAGATTCAAATGATGAAAGTGGTTCCTTTTTCATCTCCATGGCGATGGACAAGGTCAACAAGTGTGTCTCTTCCTGATGTTCTCTTTCCAAATATTTCTTCAGGAGATTCACATGATAGATTTTTTCTTTCCCCTTCTTATCTATCTTATAATTTGTTCTAGATACCTTCTCTAAAACTGTATATGGACCCTGCCATCCAATTTGTAACTTATTCTGACTCCCGGGGAGAAGAAGCAGTACCTTCTCTCCCACAGCCAAATCTCTGTCTTTCGCCTTCCTGTTATAATAGGCAGCATGTTTCTTCCTGGCTTGTTTCAAATTTTCATTGGCAAGTTTCCAGCCAGTTTTTAAACGAGTGGTCAGCTCATTCACATATTGGTATGAAGATGTAATGTTTTCCTCTGCCTTTTCATCAGTCCACGTTCTTAACAAAGCTACATGTGGACCTTTAATTGTGTGGACCTATTTGTCCATGCACCGGTATGGTCTCTTCCACTCGAAGCTCTATAGTGATGATTTTTCTTCCCAGAATTATCATGCACAAAACGACCGCTACCAATTTTTCTTTTGGGGCTTTCTCCCCACTTAAAATTCTTGATGAGAGATTTCCTCTCTACATCCTCTTCCTCCAGTTTGTTTAAGTCCGATTGAGGGATTTTCGGCTTATCCTGGGGTAAGACATCTTTTTGCACTCTCCGCATAGTGGCCATTGTAAAACAGTTAAGTGAAGCTGGTCCGTGAAAAGGGGCTTCCCATTCCATTTGGTCCACTTTATCAAATCTATTTTTCTTTTTATTATCAGGCCTAATTTTGCCCCGTGGCGTGTCCAGGTCCTGATCCATGTTCCCACTTGTTCGTGTTCCCTCATGTGCTATGCTACACCTTTCTACAAAATTCTCAATGTCCCATCTTGCTTTGGGCCAATAATAATTGTGAGCCACCTTTTGAATGATGGTACCTATCTTCTCATGGTCCCCATCTGGTTTCACATGTAGGCTCCTTATTAAGTCTGCCCTATATCTTTTAGGAAGTACCAGTTGTCCCTGACCTTTGGATCTAGCTCCAGTCTTCCTATACATCAACTTGTTTTTCATGTAATCTCCCTTGCCTGGAGTTGTATGACAAGTTGACAATTTTCTGAAACAAGGCTTGAGTGTTTTATCCCCAGCCTGTGCCTTCCTCATCTCTTCTGGAGTGGTACCCAACATAATATCCTCCTCCTGTCTTGAGGTCGACCTGACCTGAAGGGTTGCCATATACACAGGTTTCCTTCTGCAACGGTCAGTGTCATGATTGTCCATCTGACAATTTTTACACCACCTTTTTCCTTGGTTGAAAGATTTTCTTTCATCATATTTCCTTTCATCGAATTGTGGGAATTTATTTTTATTTTCATACCGTGGCCTATCAAACTGGTGCTTACCTTTGTTTTGATCCCTAGGATCAAATTTATTAAGTTCTGTGGTACCCTAAAGTTATCCACTTGTTTCTTTTTATTACCTGTTACCTCTGCTTGAGCTGCTTGATACCTTTCAGCAACATTTAGCAACTCACCCAGCCTCTCTGCACCTTGTTCCATGAGAAACTTTCTCAGGTTTGGAGCCATGGACTCTCTTAGTTGCTCTATAAGGACCATTTCCTTAAGATCTTGGGTTTTCCCCAGAGAAGTCCATTTCTCCAAGTATGTCTCTATTCGTGCAGAGAACTGGTGATAGGTTTCACCTGACAGTAGTTTAACATTCCTAAATTTTTTCCTATAAAATTCTGCATTCTTTTCATATCTTAACAAAAGAGCCTGCTTTAGCATGTCATAATTTTCCTGATCACCTCTGCTCATTTTTGCAAAAACTTCATAAGCTGCCCCACGAAGTCCCTGAGATAACTTTAAGCTCCACCTTTCTCTCTCTAACCCATACGTGGTAGCTAATAGTTCATACCTATTTAGGTAGCTCTCTATATCATCGTCTTTCTCAACAAAATGATCTAAATGAAAATTCATAGCTGAGGTTGAGGCTCCTTGGCTAGCAGTGGCATCAGAGGCAAAGGGACTGGCACCATTTTCAGGAGCATGGCCCTGAAACTCAAACTCCCTAAGTCGTAACTCATGTTCCCTTTGTAATCTTTTATCTTCTGCTTCCCTTTCTGCAGCTAATTTCTTGTCTTCTCTTTCTGCAGCTAATTTCTTCTCTTCTCTTTCTGCAGCTAATTTCTTCTCTTCTCTTTCTGCAGCTAATCTTTTGTCTTCTCTTTCTGCTTCCAATTTCTTAGCCTCAGCCTCAATCTGCAACCTCTTAGTCTCAGCCTCAGCCTCAAATTGTAACTTCTTAATTTCTTTTTCAGCCTCTAACTTTCTTTCGGCTTCAAACCTTCTTTCTTCGCGTTCAATAAATTTGTCACATTCCGTAGTGACATAGGCAACCATAACTTGCCCATCTAATCCTAACTCTTTTGCAGTCTGAACAGCAGCAGATCGAAATTTGGCCAGGTCCGCCATTGTCTATCAGGTAAGTTTATAAAATGTCTAACTAACAATTCAATCTCTAAATATATATCTAATGGACAACACAGGCACCGAGAGCTCAACCTTATTTAATTCCACCCAAGGATACCTTTTAATTCTTATATTCCCTGAAGTGAATTACCCCCACTATTTTTAATAGGTAAAGATTCAAAATCCCAAGAGCGAGACCCCAATATATGTGGTGAAGTGGGATGTTATAAATATTTATAGGGGACTTAGTGTACTGACTGAGATCAGCTGTGAAGGTATATATATCTAATAAGAGTAGTGTATTATATATAACCTTACTTGCTGCCACATATGTATACCTCAGTCAGAATTATTCTGGAATAGTGTGATGACTACATTATATGTCTAGGGTATGTGTATGATGAAGTGTAAGTCAAAACAACAACAGACAGATAAACAATTTAATTTATTCCACTACACTTGACAACACTGTGACACTCACATACATAAAACACTCTACAAGGATATCTTAAAGGAGTCACTGATAACTTTTCAAATAACAATATGTATTCATTGCTGTCATGAATGTATATGTGTCCTGATTCAAATACAAAGGGAACCAGGAATCACAATCAATTTTAATTACAAGTTATATGTACAGAATTTATCAATATGAATATTGTAGTGACATATATTATTAAAAGTATCCTATGTGTGTCAGTTGTGTAGCAGTAATATGAGGTAATACTGGTTTTGTTTTGTTCAAGCTCTGTTGGTATTTGTCATCATGACTTCAATAGTTTGTTTCTATGGGAACTAGTATTGGAGATGTTCTCAGTTCCTGGTATTAAAACAATTTACTTCCCCTCTTAAGTTTATGTTACAATGTTATTTTAAGATGGGGGTACATAATGTTGAGCTCAGCTGGCCACATCAGCTTATCTTGCGTGATGGCGGCAGGAAAAGACTCCTCTGCTCGATTTCTCCCCTGGGCTCTGGAGACACCTCACTGATAGCTAAATGGACCAAGGAGTATGCTGTCCGACTCTGGATTCAGCAAAGCTCTGACCAGGTGCTGCTCAATAACGTCAAGACCACGGTCCCTGAAAACAAGAAGGATGTACCTTCTACTTCATAACTAATTTATACTCTAGTTCTACACTGAGCACAATACATCACAAACATTGAGTTCAGAGCGTTAGGCCAACTGTCAGCTTCATCTGAAATACTTTATACCAGTATTAACCTCCTTAATGGTTACTACGCCTCTGCACTTCCAGCATTATTTCTTTCTAGTCAATCATCTAGGTGTCAGTGTACTGTTTGGCCATTCCATGCTGTTTTACTTTCCTCCGACACCTTCTGTTCAGGCTGGAGCATTATAGGCTTTACATCATGTTTGCTACTGAACTACACATATATACAGGCATAAATTAACAATTCACATTCAATTTTCATTAAAAGATACTGAATGTTTCAAGCTTACCACAATTCATGGAAATAAACACAGATACGTTGACTAGCAATGAATTCTGGCACAAATACTGGCACAAATTCCCATCTGCTTATGTTCCAGGCTTTTATTTAGCAAAAATATGAGCTGGCTTCAACGCACTGTTGCTTTATCAAGCTTATTTGAACTAGTGGTCTCGAACTAACGCTCCTAAGTGAGTATACCAGCGAGTCTGGCCAATGGAGCCACGTTTCGACAAGTGTTTGAAAAAATTTTAACTTCCTACGTCTCCCCTAACAACCAAGGATAGCATTTATAATCCGACTAATCGTGTTTAGCCTTACATATCATTCCAGCCAATCAGTTCAAATGTAACTTGTGGCCCATTTCCCGTACAATGGTGGTTTAAAAAATCTACCACTGAGCGATTCTGATTTTGGGTGTTGTCTGACAGCACCATCATTTTATTTTGGCTATAACTTGTTAATTCCTAGACTATTTGCATAACACTTAACATATTCTTTGTCATCAAGCCCTAAGGAACCCAATTATACAATTTTAAAAGAGCTAAGTGGCTGCGTTCAAAATATGCAATTTCTTCTACCTCCTGTTTCGAAGATGTGCTGTCTGGGTACTGTAATGTTTTCAAACGTAAACCCATCTATTGTCATCTTTCCTAATAAGAGTTTTTCAGGATTTAAAAACCTAACTCTGGGAAGGTTAGTGTTTTTATCACTGTCCGTCCGAAAAAGTTAGTGCATGTGGCCTTACACGCGTGATAGTAGTAATTGTGTATCGCGCGACGCGTGTTTAGTGTTGCACGTGTTCGGCTTTATGCCTCTCCCTTCTCTCTATCCTTTAGTCCATCTGTCTTTAGTTACGCCGTGTATAAAATGGAATGAATGAAATATTAAAATTAGGTCATTGTTCAGCTTGCGTATCTCACTGTTTTTCCAAGAAATACAGCACACGTTTCATTGAAGAAAGCGGGTAATAATACAGTAGGCTTTTACTATCAACGTGAAGGCGTTACAATTTGCCGACGAAGTAGAAAACAAGGGGGATTTCGAGTACAGTCATTGTGACAGCACTGTTCTTTACCATTCTTCTTCCTTTTATTAAATTTATTTGTTAGGCTTTGCATTTACCTTTTAATTTATATATGTGGATTAGAATATTTCACGACAAGAGACCCCAGGTGACTACAGGGTTCAAGACTTGGGTGATCTTCCCAAGGAACTACAGGGGTCAAGGGTGATCCTCCCAAGGAACTTGTCACAAGATGGATTTTGGCGCGACCTCTTTCCGATATCTCTTTCACTACGGCAGTAATCAGTTATATTTTTGTACTGATTTTATTGCGATTTTTCCGAGTCGCACCCTTGTTTTTTCTCTGCTATGTGTAGCAGATATTTGGTATTTTCATTCTCACACTTCCTTCAGCATATTTCGTCTTGTCTGTTTACCTGCCCATCCCCAAGATAGTAGACAGGTGATGCAATTTGGAACGAAAGGTATATTCTCGTGTACTCAACCTTGGCCGTTACCGATTAACACGAAAATCGACAGCACATTTGCAAATCGTAGATAAAGGCCACGGTGCATGACTGATAAGAGATTACTTGTCTAGGTGACACATTTTGGACAGACACGTATGACATAATCGCTTCCTGTCCGACTTGTTATGACAAGATTACTTTATATAGTAATAATTTGTTACATCTGAAACACATTGCTGAGAGAGTTTACCGATGTGTCTGCTAGTTGGTATACGAGGCATCGGAGGTTTGATTGCCATATACGGAAAACGTGACCTTTGCGTCACGCGCAAAAATTTCCAATGTCGGAAATATTTTGAATTTCCCCACGGGACATTTATGTTTGAAATGATTGGAGATTTTGAGCAGCTCCATAACAAACAGATGCGGAGGGAGGACAGTGAATATAACCTGACGCTTCAGTTAGTCAAATTTACTGTGAAGATCGCTTGCCAAGACGACACAACCAGACCTTGCCAGAGTGAAGCCTAGCATTCAGAATTCCATTTTATCAGACCGGACCTTTTATTGGAGTATTTATCAGGACTTAAACAGCCACGGAAATCTCTATCATTTTAAATAAGGAAATCCGGAATATCTGAGGAAACTGAATACGCGAAATCAGAGAGGGAATTAAAGTTAAAATTAACGACCCCAAGTACACGTGTAAAAAGGCATCGGCTAGTGCCTTAACTTCATCCATCTGAGCAAAAAAGTCTGGGAGCCAGGATTGGCGTAAGTTTTCATTTTAAATTCTATATTTTCATTACTAACATGTGAACTAATATGTATATATTACCATGTGAATATTAAGAAATGATGTACATTTTAATTATAATACTTACAGTTTCAAACCAGTGTAAATGTCTATGTAAACATATTCACTTTAAAATTAATGGAAGTTTCAAACTTTTTAAATCAGTGTAAACGTAAATGGAAACATATTCAATTTATATTGTAAACACTTTTCAAACAGTGGAGATGTAAATGTAAAACATATTCTATCTGTACTGTTAATCTTCCCATTTGAATGTAATGTAAAGATAAAGCTATTATTTAAATGTAAATAAAGTTTTATCCCGAGGGATTAAATGTAATTATCATCGTGGGTAAATTCTTAGTTAAATGGGATGGTGGAATAGAAGAGGGGGGCACACAACTATGTGTCGGGAAATGCAATACTCAGGAGAGCGTTTCGTTTCTATTCTCTGTCATAGTTGTTGATGGTACCAGAAGAGCACTAGTCTCTGGAAACAAGTGAGGGTATAAGTGGACTGACGTAGAAACGCGGGTCCAGCTTGGCAGTTACTTTTTGATTGTATTTGAAACGTGCTGCACCTTTAAGTTTAACCAGAGACGCGAGAACTCCAGTGACCTATCTGCAAAGAACTTAAAAACTCAGCGGGAGCAGAAACTACTATTGGCAGCTGAGTGACACGTATAAGCTGCCAAAGTGAACTTTTTTCATAAACCTACTATCAGTCAATGATGAACCTTTTCTTTTAAAACATTCAGTTATTTTAACCCTTGTTAAACGTAAATGATTATTAAATCTGTTATTTGTTATTATACAAATTTAACTTCGATTCAATCATTTTAAATGTACTGCATGTTTGTCTCAGTCAATTTACTAAAGACACTCTAAACAGAGCTATACCGGAATAATAAGAATGCCACTGAGTAAATCAGAGTGGGGGCTTAACGAGCTAAAATTAATCATTTGCTTAATTCTTCACAAAAGTTGTCGGCAGATCGTAGAATGAACGTGCTCAGACAATGCAACATTGTTTTCGCTTTTCTGAATATCTTGTGAACACTGCCTTGAGATAGAAGTGTCATTACCCTTCTTTTTACAAATCTGCCAAAAATAATTTTGCGCAAAAGTAGACTTCTTTGAAGACCCACTTCAAGTACTCTTGAGTTCTGGCCACTGTTGGACCACTACTGCAAAACAGGGGAGGCAATACCGTCACAGAACTACAGGGGTCAAGACCTCGGTGATCTTCCCAAGGAAATACAGGAGTCAAGAGCTGGGTGATCCTCCGAAGGAAATGGAGGGGTCAAGACCTTGGTGGTCCCAAGGAAATACAAGGGTCGTGATCTGGGTGATCCTCTCAACGAACTACACGGTTTAGGACCTGGGTGATCCTCATGTCTGGCACTAACTGTGTAATGTGCCATGTTAGTCACAAATATTTCATACCACAGTCGCCCTTTTCAGGTTTAAAACAGGGGTTTTCAACTTTATTTGTGCTTTGGACCCGTTTGATTGTCTAGTAACAGCTACGGACCCCATTATAGAAAAAAATGTACATAAACGCATAATGACACAAAAAATTAAATCTTAAATTGGTGGTTCCGTACACACAAGAGACAGAAGACGTTGGAGATCCATTACAGCCAACCTTCGTTGTGGAGATGGCAACTGATGATGATGATGACACAGACCCTATGGAATCATTACTTACTGACTTGGTCGTTCCTTTTCTACAATGGGGTGTAGAGATTTTCCAGAGACAGCGCCATACTAATCTATCTGCTGTTTTCCTTAATCTGATTATGTTCGAATTATTGTCTGATCTACTGAATTGATGTTTTGGATTTGTTTGTGTGTCTGTGTTTTTTTTTTTTCCTTTTCATAACTTTTTTTTTGTTTAAAAAAAAACTTAATTTTGATTATGAATGGATATTGCAAATGTTTGCTATTATATTACCTTTATAATATTACATGCCTCTAAATTAATGCTTTAAGTAACACATGAGAATGAAAGAATATAGTATGCAAGATATGTGAGAGTGGAAGGGCAGAATGGTAGACGGGCTTGCGCGCTCAATTCTTAACCCTTTGAAAGTAAAGTTCGTTTCTTCGTTCCTCCTGGTCTAGTTCCGAGGACTAGATTGGAACCAGGAACCCCGTGGCATCTTCTTCTTCTTTGATCCTTAGCCGCCGACCGTCAAAGCAGTCAGTGGCCATTACGCCTGGTGGCGTCTTGTAGGGCAACAACAAATTGATTCCACTTTGCTCGGTCGGCGGCCATCCTTCCTACAGTGCCCCAACTCTGGTTCATTCTTTGCATCTCAGCCTCCACAGTCCTCCGCCAAGTTGTTTTTGGTCGGCCTCTCTTTCGTTTTCCTTCAGGGGTCCATAGCATAGCTGTTCTTGTGATGGCATCGGGGTCTCTTCTGATGACATGGCCAACCCAGCTCCAGCGTCTGCCAGCTATGATGGTGTGCATGTCCTCTTGCTTGCTCCGAGTAAGCAGATCTTGGTTGGTGATGGTATTCGGCCAAAAGATTCTGAGAATTTTTCTTAGGCATGTTGTGTGAAAAGAGGACAATTTCGACATTTCCTTCTCTGTAACTCTCCAGCTCTCCGCGCCATAGAGAAGCACAGAAAGCACACAGCTCTAATATAATCCTAATTTTGTGCCTGTGCTGTACTGAGAGGACTTCCAGATGTTGTTTAGACTAAAAAAGGCTGTTCTTGCTTTGTTCATTCTGTTGTTGATGTCTCTGCTTGCTCCGCTGTCTGGTGTTACTATGCATCCTAGGTATATGAAGGCATCTGTCTGTTCCAGTTGCTGATTCCTTACTAATATGGGCCCAGGGTTGCTCGCATTGAGCGTCATGACTTCTGTCTTCTTTAGGTTGATGTTCAAGTCCACCTGCTGGCAATACTTATTAAGTCTATCCGTTTTTTCCTGGATGTGTTCATGTGAATGTGCTAGCAGTGCAATGTCATCTGCATATTCCAAATCTTCCAATGTAGAAAATGTAGTCCATCTTATTCCTCTTGGATTGCCCTCTGTTGTCTGGCGCATCACCCAGTCTATGACTGTTAAAAATAGAGTGGTTGATAAGGGGCATCCCTGTCGTACTCCTGTCTTCACTTCAAAGGTTAGGTTGCTCTGCCCAATGCTACACGTAAAGTTGGCATATAGGCTTTTTATGATTGACACTATGCAGCTTGGAATTCCATAAGCCCTCAGTATTTTCCATAAACTGTCCCTATGTATACTGTCAAAAGCCTTTTCAAAATCAACGAAATTACTGTACAGCTGTCTTTGCCATTCTGAGCACTGCTCTATAATGTTCCTGAGGGTAAATATATGATCTACACATCTTCTGTTCTTTCTAAATCCTGCTTGTTCTTTCCTCAGTTTGTGGTCTACTGCTTTTGAGATTCCCAGTATAATTATCCTGCCTAGTATTTTGCTGGGAACTGAGAGAAGAGTTATTCCTCTCCAATTATTGCAGTCTGCAAGATCTCCCTTCTTGGGCAATTTGACAATTATTCCTTTCTCCACTCTGTTGGTGTTGTCCCTGTTTTCCAGACTTGTGCAAATGGTGGTTCTAATAGTTCTGCTGCTAGCTCTGGGTCTGTCTTAAATAGCTCTGCATTTAAGTTATCATGACCAGGAGCTTTTCCATTCTGTAACCCTTTGATTGCTGTGATGATTTCTTCTTTTCGTGGGATGTCTGTATTAACATCTAGATCATTTTCAGCCCCAGGAACATTCAATTGTGTCTCTGGTGGTTCCATTCAGAGTTTCTCTGAAATGCTCTGCCCATCTTATTTCCTGTCCCTCTACTGTCGTGATGAGATGTCCGTGCTTATCTCTTACTAATGTAATATTGTTTGCACCTCGTTTACCCCTGATGATTTTAGTTATTTTGAATACTGTGCTTTGTTCATTTCTCAGTGCTACCTCTTCTGCCTGTCGTGCAAGGTCATCCAGAAATGTCCTTTTGTTAGCACGGGTTTGACGTTTAACTTCCTTGTCCAGCTGACTGTACTGTTCACTATATATTGCCTTTAACCTGGGAGACTTAGCTTCTGTTTTCTTTCTTTTCATTTCTTTTCTCTTCGCTATGGTGTTTAGCGTATCTGGTGTTATCCAGTCTTGGCTCTTTCTTTCCTGGAATCCCAAGCATGACTTGCTGCTTTCCTTGTATATTCTTGAGATGGTGTTGAATCTCTGGTCAACATCATCGGTCTCTGTTCTTTCCTGGCTTTTGATAATCTCATATCTTCTCTTTACGTCGACCACGAAAGCTTTTCAGGTGAGGGGATCCTTCAGTTTCGTGATGTTGTATCTTTTCTGTTTGACTGCAACTGGTCCAGCAGCTCTGAGTTTCACTTTCAGTCTTGCTACTACTAGGTAATGATCACTTCCCACATCTGCGCCTCTTCTTACTTTCACGTCTTGTAGTGCATGTCTCCATCTGCCATTGATCATTATGTGATCTATCTGGTTTCTGTCTCGTCCATTTGGGGATTCCCATGTTAACTTGTGCACTTCCTTGTGTGGCAAAAGTGTTCCTCCAATGACCAGGTTGTTTATACTGCAGAAGCTTATTAATTTGTCCCCATTCTCATTTGCTGTTCCACTGCCGCATTTCCCCATTACTCTTTCGTTATAATTATTGTATGCTCCCACTTTCGCATTTAGGTCTCCCATTACTATAATGAGATCGTACCTGGGTGTAGTTTCCATTTCTTTTTGTACCTGTTGATAGAACTCGTCCTTGATCTCTTCATCGCTGTCATTTGTTGGTGCATAGCATTGTATAATTGTGGTGTTGGTGAACCTCCCTCTCAGTCTTGCTCTTATCAGTCTGTTGTTAATGGGTTTCCATTCCAGTAGAGACCTTTCCATTCCTTTATTAAGGATATTGGCTACACCTTCGTTGTGCTGACCGTCCTCTCTACCAGAATAAAGTACTGTTTCCCCTGTAGCTGGATTTATTCTCCCTTACCTGTCCTTCTACTCTCGCTTATTCCCAGGATATGTATCTTGTAGTTCCTCATCTCTGCTGTGATTTGTCTCAGCTTTCCTGCCTCATTCATAGTTCTAACGTTCCAAAACCCAATTCTGGTTTCGTGTTTTGCGGTCGTGGCATCCGTTTTCATGCCAGTGGCTTCCTTTCGGCTTTCACCACTGTCAGTCATACGAGCCTGAGACTCCGGATGTCCGTCCCGCAGCAAAGTTTTTCCATTTATTGTTGTTTCCGTAACGTGCGATTTTTCACATAGACAGGGGTGTCAGCCCTGTGCTAAAACCCCCAACCTGGAGGACCAGAGTACCAGCTTTTGTTTGACCCCTACCCACGCAGACCAGTCCAGCTTGGTTGAACCTACCAGGAGTAAATCTCCCACTGGCATAGCTCTGGGGATTGTCAGGGTACTGTAAAGGGCAATTTTTACTATCTTGCAATATAATACATTTATATTCTTATTATGTTCGCAAATATTTTGTAAGCAAAGTATTTCCTTTTTAAGTGCTTAAGGAGAAGTCATTTTTGGGTTGCTTCCCTTGAAAATAGTTCTGTCATCTTCGATCGGACTCCGCAGACGACTCTAGGCCTACTGCGATTTATTCTGTGGCTGGGTAGGAATAGATTGTTCTTGCTTCAGTATATCTATGGCCTGAATTTATACGTAGTGTTTGTATGAGTAGGACGAGTCTGTCTTATATATGGATATCTTTGCATTTCTAAGTCGAACTAATTTGGTTGTCGCTAGAAAAGGTCAAAGGCTATGCAGCGGAAGTATCGCTAGCAAGGGTGTGATCCATGGCTGTCATCCTGTGAGGATGCCGAGTTTTGTTGTAGCAGGCTTTTTGCCGAAATAGTGATCTATATATGGATGGGGAAAAGTGATAATCATTTAGACATGTTGTATGTACTTTACCCCAGTGTTTATTCTCTTTTGCCAAGGAATGGCAAAGTTATATTTCGCATAAAAAGGTAAAACCACAATTTATTATGAACTTGGGCTTCGCCATCGTTGTTGATAAGCAGATGCACAGTGGTACTTTTAAAAAGAATATCCATTCAAAGGAAGAAGACATTCCTATGTATCAGCACTGGATTGTATGATATTATTCAATTACCTCTATGAGAGAACCTATGAAGAAATGAGGACATTTAATGAATGACTAATTTTGGTCTATATTCTATAGTGAGTGAAGCTCACGAGAGAGAGAACAGCCATGTTGAAATTCATATACTTTGTATTTATCGAGTGAGAAAAAGGGATGCCTGTACTATCGCTCGATGAACCAAGAGATCACTGCTACATGTGAGAACCCATGTCTGGGATTCCTATATTATGAAATATATATATATTGAACTTTACGTGAAGGAATATTCGCTAGACGAGGTTAGGTCTAGGAGCCTTCCTATGTATTGGTTATGGTCTGACGTGCCCAGTCAGTAAAGCCAGATGATTTACATGATGGAACGCTGAATGCTTATTTACGAATGCTCCATTATGATATTTGCCAAGCATGAATGCTAACTTAAGATGATATTCCTGTGATCAACATTATGCTGTCTATGTCGACATTTGTTCCTGTAACCATACACGTACTGTCCAAGTGTGCGTCCCATTAAATGTTATAAAAAGACCACCGTAGTTCCAGTACTTCTTGAATTCGAACAGTGTGAGTATGAGTGATGTACTACCAACCTGTCAACTCTATCGAATCATTCTACCATTCGCGTACTGACATTCAGATACACACTCATTGTTTACACTCACATTCTTGTCGGAGCCTCATCACGTTCCAGGACAAGATGACCTGTATGACCAAAACTGTGCTGGGTTTGATGAGTTGACAATCGTTACACTTTACTACACCAGTCCCAACATCTACATTTATCCACTGGTGGACATTCACATCATTTAGCAAATAAAGCATGATTCAACAACTAGTAGCCAGTATGAGTTAACTACACACAAAGAAAGAGTTTAACAACTGGTGTGCCAGCTTCCTGGGTCAACCTGCACAGTGACCATATTGAGAAGTAAACTACTGAGACCAGACGTTCCTTGGGGTCTGTTACGACACACAAATACATCAACAGTACAACTCTACAGTGATGTCAGCGTGACCTGTCCTGTCGAGAGTATGCAGTAACTAGGTCAGGGTTTGTTGACATTTGGTTCATTGGACATTTGCCATACAACTGACAGTGTTACACAGCAAGCTTGGTTGAAACATAGAACATTACACATCAGGACTGGAGAATATTTGACAGTGTTTGCGAAAGAAAATGTTATTGAACTGAGAAGTCCTACATTGATTGTTATCATTCAAATCAACGATGGAGCTTCTATTTCTGTGTTGAATTTAAAATAATTAGACCAGAAGTATTTGTTTAATAAAGTACCACAGTACTGTACTATTAGGCAGTGTAACTGAGCCTTCATTCCAACACATTCTTTCTGCAACACTCTATTTACATCATATTGCCATACTATTTATGCATTTATGTATTTATGTTTAACTATTTATATGTGTATTTGTTTGTATCCAGCGGGTTGTTGTTTCGGTTGGGCGGTGTCACACAGCAGAGTATCCCACGTAATAGAGGGTCTGATGTGTGCGTTTCTATAGGTGCAATTTTCTTCATTGGAAATTTGCTGCGACAGCTGTTGCTATTAGTGTTAGCTGTGAAGTCTGTACTCATTGTTGTTTTTGTAATATTCCTCTGTTCTTTAGTTTGTTTTGATTTGTTTGTAATTTGTTGGTCTACCCTATTCTATCTTTCAGTTCTATTCTCAATTTATATTTATATACTGTGGCGTTATTTGTATTTGTTATCCTCTTGCGGTTTATCTTTTATTGTTTTTCCAATTTTATTTATTTCATTTCCGCAAATGTTTTCATGTTTTTCTGTATAACTGTTTTGTTTTGTGCCTGATCGACATACACTATTTAAAATATAGTTGATCATATAAATTGATGTACAAGAATCAACTGATAGTTAATTGCTATTACTAAAGGTACACAGTTGATGATATAAAACACTATTTCTGGTGCACTGCACTTATATTATAGAGTGAACCAGCAACTTATAGCTGTTATTATATAAGGATTTATACAAGACCTTTGTAAGGCTTGTTTCCCACAGTGATTGGGATAGTTAAGTACTATTTTTCACAGGTTACAAAGTTATCATACAAAGTCTTTGATTAAGACTAAGAAAGTAAATTTATTTACTTTTGCAAATTACTGATCTTATTAGACAAGATGTCTACCTTGGATTATTTTATCACACAAGGCAGGGCTCTTGATAAGACTGGTCAGCAATTAGAACAATGGGCAGTTGCTCAATATGACAAAGCATTAGCTGCAGAAGAGAGAAAACTTGCTATTGAAGAAAAGAAATTAGAAGCTGAGGAAAGAAAATTACAAAGAGAGGATGAACAAAAGAAATTGCAGATACAGACTGATGAAAAAAGATTCCAGATGGAAATGGACCAAGAGAAAAGAAAAGATGAAGCTGCTGCTGAAGAAAAAAAATTACAGGCTGCTGCAGAAGAGAGAAAATTACAAGCTGAAGCTCAAGAAAAAAAAGCAATAAGAGAACATGAACACCAAAAAGAACTTTTAGCATTTGAGTTAGAAAAGTTAAAGTTAACAAACATAAGTAATGTTAATCAAGCATCTAGTGGTAATGGTAAACCCTTTACTTACAAGGTCAAGGTACCAGCGTTCAACCCTTCCAGTGATGACATAACATTCTGGCTAAACAGATTTGAACGCTCGTGTCGAGCACATAATGTGGACAAATCACAATATGCTAACCAGTTATCAGAAAATCTGAAAGGTGATTCTCTGACTAGTTTAAGTTTGGTTGAAGAGGCTGACAAAGATAACTATGATGTTATTAGGGCAGCCTTATTAAAGAAGTATCAGTTGTCTGAAGAGGGTTATCGGAAGTTGTTTAAGACAATGGTGCCTGAGGCAGGTGTAGAATTCTCAGAATTCATTGCAAGGACACGACTTACATTTGATCGTTGGATTGAGCTATCCAAAACAGAAAAGACTTATGAAGCCCTTATGGACTTGATACTCAGAGACAAGATTATGTCAAGTATAAATAAACCTTTCCTCGAATTCTTACATGAGCGTAAACCTAAGTCTCTAAAAGAAATGGAACAGTATTGTACCCAATACGTCACTGCACATCCGGACGTAGCCATTAGCAACAGTAAGGTTAAAGAAGGTATGCCAGTTGCTTCTGCAACACCATACAACCCTAATCACTCTCACAAATTCCAAGGACCTCAAAATAGGTTTAATAAAAAAGGTAACTATTACAGTTATCAGAACCAAGGTAACCAATCATTTCAGGGATCTTCTTCGAATACCTGGAGAAGAGCTGACAGCCCTCGATTCAGGGGTGGTCATAATTACAGGAACTTTCGCAAAGGAAGTCATTCTAGAAACTATCCAAGTTTTCCTTCATGGAGACAACAGGATCATAATTACCGAGATACTCATTATAATGAATATGATGATAGTAACCAAAGGAGCTATGATTCAAACCCGAGTAGAGGTTATAATAGTGGAAACAATGATAAGTACAGAGGCAATAATAACAGAGGTAGAGCACAATTCAAAAAAACATAAAGCTCATTACCAGGCGAACTCTGCACAGCAAGAGTCCCACGAAGCCTATAAACAAAATAAAGATAATGATGACTCTAATAATATGGCATGTGCCGCTTTTGATTTTGGGAGAGCATCTCAGTGCCCCCAATGCAAAACATTATTTGAGCCAACCACAGTGTCTACTTTAAGCTGTGGCCATCCTCTTCCCGCTCTTCCTGCGTCAATCGCGCATGATGGGAGAGGTTCTCTTGTCTTACACAAAGGTTTAGTAAATGACAATCCAGTCTCAGTACTTTTTGATTCTGGATGCACAACTATTGGGGTTAGGCAGTCACTCATAGATCCTTCTCATTCTACAGGCAAAGTAGTCAAATGCGTAACATTTGGCGGCACCATAGAGAAATACTCTACCGCTATCATTAGGATTGCTACTCCTTTCTTCACAGGAGATGTACACGCATGTCTTTTGCCGGATCCGATCGCTGATCTTATCATCGGTCGCATTCACGGAGTCAAAGAATGCACTCCGGAGCAAATTTCCGTTTGGGAAAATCAAAATATGCAATCTGCTAATGCAGTAGTCACTAGAGCTCAAGCTCTCAATATGCCTGAAACTTCATCTGTTGAAGATAATGAAGTGCATAACCAAGATGATCCCTTGGTAATTTCTCGTGACTCGTTTATAAAACAACAAGAAGAAGATCCGACTCTTAAGAAATTCTTCACTCTTGTAACAAAAGGTGATCCGAATAAAGATTCAAATTGTAAATCTTGGATTACAATGAAGAATGGCGTACTTGTACGTATGGTGCAAGACTCCACTAAGTCAAGTCATTCTCAGATTCTTGTACCCAAGAATTTGAGAGTTAAGATCTTACAACATGCACACGACTCTCAGTGTGCTGGTCACATGGGTTTTTCCCGTACTAAGTCAAGAGTTCTTGCGGCTTTCTTTTGGCCTTTTGTGAACAAGGACATACGGATCTATTGTCGATCCTGTAAAGTATGTCAAGAAGTCAAATCCAAAGGTCCTCGTCATGCTGCGCCTATTCAGGCTGCAGATATTCCTATTCGTCCATTCCAGAAAATGGCGATAGACATCATTGGTCCATTCAAGATCAAATCTGCTAGAGGACATCAGTTTATCTTAACGTGTGTAGACATGTGCACACGTTGGCCAGAGGCTATCCCTCTAAAGAGCATTACTACCGCTGACATTGCAGATGCTCTTTGGCTTATATTTTCTCGGCTGGGATTCCCCGGAGAAATATTATCAGATCATGGCACCCAACTGATATCGGATACCATGTCTCAAGTAATGTCTACTCTACAGATAGAGAGATCTTTGAGTAGCATCTATCATCCTATGTCCAATGGGATGGTCGAGCGACTAAATAGAACACTTAAGAACTTATTAGGGAAGATAACTGAGGATCATCCTCAGGATTGGGATAGGGTTTTACCCGCGGCCCTCTTCGCGTACAGAGAGGTCCCCAATGAACATACAGGGTTTTCGCCCTTTGAACTTGTCTTTGGCGCGCGACCGCGCGGCCCAATGTCTTTGCTGCATGATCTTATAACAGCTGACAATATTGACGATGACACAAAATCTTCTTACGAGTATGTCATCGCGCTGAGACAAAAGATTATCGAAGCATGCAAATTGGCAACGTCCTCTTCTGAGTTTGCTAAGCAGAAGGCAAGACAATTTGCTAATAAGAAGAGAACTTTACGACAACTTTGTCCTGGTGACAAAGCATTTGTTTTGCTACCTTGTCGTGAAAATAGACTCCTTATTAGTTGGAAAGGTCCGTACGATATAATATCGAAAATTTCAGATGTTGACTACATCGTCGATATTAACGGGAAGCATAAAACCTTCCACATCAATATGCTTACGGAGTTCCATGAACGTCCTGACTATCTACAGCCTATTTTCCAGGCAACGGACGATTCTCATGTCAAACATGGTCATTACTCATCACTGTCTGTAATACAGGATGAGGAAACAAGTTTTTCGGATGTTAATCTCCCGCTTCCAATGATCCCACTTCATTCTAGTGAATCATGGAAAGACGTTACTGTTTCTCCTGATTTGTCTCTAGGAGAACGGCGACAAGTTTCGTCTATGTTACAAACATTTCAGGATGTCCTCACTGACATCCCTGGACAAACTCATGTCATTGAGCATGACATTGTTCTAACTGAACATACTCCAATTAGGGTTAGGCCTTATCCTATCCCTATACATTTCCAAACACAGGTTGAAAAGGAGTTGGATGAAATGATAGATTTACAAATAATCGAACCATCCACTTCTGCATATTCTTCGCCGATGGTTATTGTTCGAAAAAAAGACAATAACATACGTCTTTGCGTTGACTATCGCAAATTGAATCAAGTTACGAAGTTCGATGCTGAACCTATGCCTTTACTAGAAGAGTTACTTACTCGTCTTTCTAAATCGCATTTTTTCACTAAACTTGATTTGTCTAAAGGATATTGGCAAGTTCCATTATCCGAACGCGCCAAACCTCTTACCGCTTTCTCTACTCCCAGAGGCCTTTTCCAATGGAATTTTATGCCTTTCGGCCTTATGAACGCACCAGCTACATTTGTACGCATGATGCGTCGAATCCTATCGTATCGGTCAGATGTCATTGCTTATCTAGACGACATCTGTCTTTTCAGCGATACTTGGGAAGATCACTATTCAGGATTAGTTGAATTATTATCAACTCTACGTGAGTATAACCTGACAGCAAAACCATCTAAAGCTTGTATTGGCTTTAGCGAAATTGCTTTCTTAGGCCATCGAGTAGGTCACGGTTTCTTGAAGACAGAAGACCATAATATCACTAAGATACTTAACATCTCTATCCCTAGGACTAAAAAGCAAGTGCGAAGTCTTTTAGGTCTCATACAATTTTATGGACGTTTCATTCCGAATCTGTCCTCTATCATGGCACCTCTCTCTACACTATTAAAGAAAGGGTCGCCTAACATGGTTCACTGGTCTCATGAATGCCAATCTTCACTAGAGAAGATCAAAACTATGTTTTCATCACCACCTATTTTAGTGTTACCTACAACAGATAAGACATTTGTTCTTCGTAGTGACGCTTCATCCACTGGGATTGGAGCGGCACTAATGCAAGAGTACTCTGGAACTCTGCATCCTGTAATGTACATATCCAGAAAACTTAATGCTGCAGAAAGGAATTACTCGGTTTTAGACCGTGAATTATTGGCAATGGTTTGGTCAATTCTCAAACTCCAAAGATTCCTTCTGGGCGCGCATTTCGTAGTGGAAACTGACCAAAAAGCTCTTACGGCTATCCAAAGTAAGAACTTGAAGAGCTCGAGATCAACTCGATACGCAATCGCTCTTCAACCTTTTCATTTTTCGGTACGAGCTATCCGTGGTTCAGAAAATGTGATGGCGGACATTCTGTCCAGATGCCCACATGATGCCACTTAACTGTTAAATATTGGATCTTTTTAATATGTATAACTTTACAACAGTTATTTTTTGTTTCTTTACTAAGATACACATTTGTAATTTAATAATAGAATGATGGTATCGCTACTTAGCGGTTTATTGATGTTAATTCACCGCTGTTCTTTGATGATTGTTTCTTCATAAATCATAAATTTAAGATTGTAGTGTGAATTTTTGGTATGCATTGTATAATTACCAGAATTGTATTATACGTACATCACACCTTCCTGGAAACATTTATTCGTAGGGAAACAATTTCTCTCAGATTTTGAGATATATATTCTCACCAGTCATATTAGGAATTATAGTTATTCCTGATATTTTCATCTGCGCAGTATTCTTGCGTTGTGAGCCTATTCTACGGTGCTCCTAGATGTATTTAAAAAAAAAATTTTTTTTTTTTTTCCCGGGAGGTGTGGTAAGACTGTAAAGGGCAATTTTTACTATCTTGCAATATAATACATTTATATTCTTATTATGTTCGCAAATATTTTGTAAGCAAAGTATTTCCTTTTTAAGTGCTTAAGGAGAAGTCATTTTTGGGTTGCTTCCCTTGAAAATAGTTCTGTCATCTTCGATCGGACTCCGCAGACGACTCTAGGCCTACTGCGATTTATTCTGTGGCTGGGTAGGAATAGATTGTTCTTGCTTCAGTATATCTATGGCCTGAATTTATACGTAGTGTTTGTATGAGTAGGACGAGTCTGTCTTATATATGGATATCTTTGCATTTCTAAGTCGAACTAATTTGGTTGTCGCTAGAAAAGGTCAAAGGCTATGCAGCGGAAGTATCGCTAGCAAAGGGTGTGATCCATGGCTGTCATCCTGTGAGGATGCCGAGTTTTGTTGTAGCAGGCTTTTTGCCGAAATAGTGATCTATATATGGATGGGGAAAAGTGATAATCATTTAGACATGTTGTATGTACTTTACCCCAGTGTTTATTCTCTTTTGCCAAGGAATGGCAAAGTTATATTTCGCATAAAAAGGTAAAACCACAATTTATTATGAACTTGGGCTTCGCCATCGTTGTTGATAAGCAGATGCACAGTGGTACTTTTAAAAAAAATATCCATTCAAAGGAAGAAGACATTCCTATGTATCAGCACTGGATTGTATGATATTATTCAATTACCTCTATGAGAGAACCTATGAAGAAATGAGGACATTTAATGAATGACTAATTTTGGTCTATATTCTATAGTGAGTGAAGCTCACGAGAGAGAGAACAGCCATGTTGAAATTCATATACTTTGTATTTATCGAGTGAGAAAAAGGGATGCCTGTACTATCGCTCGATGAACCAAGAGATCACTGCTACATGTGAGAACCCATGTCTGGGATTCCTATATTATGAAATATATATATATTGAACTTTACGTGAAGGAATATTCGCTAGACGAGGTTAGGTCTAGGAGCCTTCCTATGTATTGGTTATGGTCTGACGTGCCCAGTCAGTAAAGCCAGATGATTTACATGATGGAACGCTGAATGCTTATTTACGAATGCTCCATTATGATATTTGCCAAGCATGAATGCTAACTTAAGATGATATTCCTGTGATCAACATTATGCTGTCTATGTCGACATTTGTTCCTGTAACCATACACGTACTGTCCAAGTGTGCGTCCCATTAAATGTTATAAAAAGACCACCGTAGTTCCAGTACTTCTTGAATTCGAACAGTGTGAGTATGAGTGATGTACTACCAACCTGTCAACTCTATCGAATCATTCTACCATTCGCGTACTGACATTCAGATACACACTCATTGTTTACACTCACATTCTTGTCGGAGCCTCATCACGTTCCAGGACAAGATGACCTGTATGACCAAAACTGTGCTGGGTTTGATGAGTTGACAATCGTTACACTTTACTACACCAGTCCCAACATCTACATTTATCCACTGGTGGACATTCACATCATTTAGCAAATAAAGCATGATTCAACAACTAGTAGCCAGTATGAGTTAACTACACACAAAGAAAGAGTTTAACAGGTACACAAGCCGCCATACCGCTACAAGGTATAGGTACCATTGATGGCAGACCGTGGCATCTAAAGGACGCAAATTACAACAGTATATTGCTTCTACTATCCCGTTTCATTCCTGAGGGGTCTGTGCGGGGCTACAGACAGAAAAAGGACTTCTGCTTCTTCAGGCAAGTAAAACAAACGTGCCTCAGCAATCACTACTACAAGAGCACATCAATAATTTACTGCAGGTGTTTTTGGAAGGGGACCAGCAGCATGTGGTGGCAGTATGATCTTTGGGGAGATAGACTACTGCTAACATAGGATTAGTGCTAACATAGGACTACTGCTAACTTAGGACTACTGCTAACATAGAATTACTGCTAACAGAATTACTGCTAACATAGAACTACTGCTAACATAGGACTACTGCTAATATAGGACTACTGCTAACATAGAATTACTGCTAACATAGAACTACTGCTAACATAGAACTACTGCTAACATAGAACTACTGCTAACATAGGATTACTGCTAACATAGAATTACTGCTAACATAGAACTACTGCTAACATAGAATTACTGCTAACATAGAACTACTGCTAACATAGAACTACTGCTAACATAGATCTACTGCTAACAGAATTACTGCTAACATAGAACTACTGCTAATATAGGACTACTGCTAACATAGAATTACTGCTAACATAGAACTACTGCTAACATAGGACTACTGCTAACATATAACTATTGCTAACATAGGACTAGTGCTAACATAGAACTACTGCAAACATAGAACTACTGCTAACATAGAACTACTGCTAACATAGAACTACTGCTAACATAGGACTACTGCTAACATATAATTACTGCTAACATAGAACTACTGCTAACATAGGACTACTGCTAACATAGAACTACTGCTAACATAGAACTACTGCTAACATAGAATTACTGCTAACATAGAACTACTGCTAACATAGAACTACTGTTAACATAGGACTACTGCTAACATAGAACTACTGCTAACATAGGACTACTGCTAACATAGAACTACTGCTAACACAGAACTACTGCTAACATAGAAGTAGTGCTAACATAGGATTACTGCTAACATAGAATTACTGCTAACATAGAATTACTGCTAACATAGAACTACTGCTCATATAGGACTACTGCTAACATAGAACTAGTGCTCCCTCAGAGATACTTTAAGAACCTACTAAACTGAAGTTGTATATGGGGTTGGAAACGACATATTGTAAAACTAATTGCTGTAGAGGCCAGCAATACACCAGCATAGTCACCGTCTTCCTGCAAAGAACCTGTAGATATGGCGTCATTCTCTGTAATAATCGCAAAAGGAAATGAATGACCTACTTCTCTTAACGTTAGTAACAACTGTGCTACAAACATTAATGTAACTACAAAAGTTAAACATCAGTATTAGACGATTTTTGAAAAACTCACTTTAACTTGGATGGAGTCGTAGAGAATTAATTATCAGCAAAGATGTGTAACTTCAGCGCCGGTTTTAATTTTCCAACAAATGCATCAGATATTTTTTAGAAAACGGTAGTGACCTTGAGCTTGTTGCATACAGGGTTGCCACTCAAGTTCTAGAGATAAACCCAGATTTTCTTCTTTAAAAAAAAACCCAGAAATACCCAGATTATTTTATGCCTCAAATACACGGGATAAACGATGCTTACACAATCTTTTAGTGCAACTTTAGCACAAATAAGCTGTGTGCTACCAATTTTTATTTATTTCTTCATTTTTATTTTATTTTTTATTACCAAAAAATTCACAATTATATTAAAATTATTTTATTAACATCCCAATATATGAACTTTTGAAAATGAGATGTTTTAAAACATACTTACAATAGTTGCATTAACAAAATGTTCCTCAAATCAAATATAAAATGTTAGTTGTAAATTGTTACTGTTAAAAATTGTCACTTGTCAGCGACTCGGCATCCATGTCGACAACTTCTCCTTCGTCAAGATCATATGCATGAATTGACAACGTGGAATCTTGATTGTGGAGTTCCAAAATCTTTGCATATCTCTGCCGACAACGTCCTTCACGCACATCTTCAACCACGCTTTTACTAGGATTAAACTTATGACAAACTCCATCTTTGGCAACTGCTTGCTTGGCTAGTATTCGATTGGAAACTGTATCACACAAAAGCTTGTTGGTTTGTTTAGTTTTAACTAAGTTAACCTTTCAAAACACGCTTTCGACGCATGCTGAGGAGTGAGGTAGTGCCATAAGCGTGCACATGAGGTGAGCCAAAACATCAAATTTCTTCTGGTTATTAGCATCTGTTACTTGTTGCAGTCCCAGCCAGAATGCGGGCGGATCCTCATCCACCAGATGTCCAAGATCTTTTCGGTACGATGCCAGTTCTCGCCATTTATCAGACAGACAATCAAGGCTCTCTTCTGAAACAACTGTTGGGAACTGCGCTGCTAATGGAATGACAGAAGGTTTGTTGATCTTGAGAACTTGCTTTGGATCCAACAGCTGATGTAAACGAGTCAAAAAACAACGTCATTGATGTGGTTAAAAACAAGAATTAAATTTAAGTGGAATAAAAAATATATAGCACATAATTTTTTACATTTATTATAATATTAATATAATGTATAATGCTCAGTGCACAGAACATACATACATTGTAAATGTCAATTTTCAAATATGCCCAGATCAATGCAGATTTGGACAAAAAATACCCAGATGCCCAGATGGAAGCCAAAAAACCCAGATCTAGTAAAAAGAATACCCAGCTGTGACATTACTGGTTGCATAGTTCATAAACCAGCCAATCAGAGATAAACTCCTGGATTCAAAGATAAAAGGTCATCATCATCATGTGACGTATTCTTTCCAGAACGTTGTCTCCATTACAGCTGCTCTGAACGCATCACGATTCTGGGCAAGTCGCCCTGCATCAGCCAAAGACAAGTTCAGACTCTCTGTGATGTCCTGTAGAATCGCCACTTCAATAGACACAACAACATCTGCTCAGTGAAACTACGTCAGCAAAGGAACATTTTTTTTTTTTTAATAGTTGGAGGAAACGTAAATCAAAAATTTATCAAAGAGTGAAACTATTCAAGTGTAAAGGATAACCAGTGCCAGAAGGTAACAGCTTGTGACAAACAAAAAAACAAAATATTAAACTTAATATCAGTTGGATAGGCGATTTAGTACGACTTATAAACATGTCTGTAGTTGACTAGTTCATATTGTTGTTAATATTTTTGTGAAGTTTCTAGAGGGTGGAGATAGCTATATTTATATACTGAAGAACATTAAAAACGCACCACTATTATATATACTGATGTCGAGATGCTGGGAAAAAAGTGTGGGAATGAATTTTCCCCGTGTTTGTCATGAGGTAGAGAGAGAATGGCTGCTGGAATGGAAAGTGCATGATTCAACCCACGGGTTTGTGTACAGACTACATGAAAACAATGAAAGTTACACGTGCAACACGATTCCCAACAGCTATGACCCTGAAAATGTGTACGCGTTGTGGCAGTATACTCGGTATAAAAAGGCCGTTGAGACTAAACACCCAGTACATGTGCCTGAAATGCCACGACTATCTGAAAACGACCGCCAACGCGCCATTGGTATGTTGGAGACCGGATTGAGCTCGCGGGCCATTGCCTGAAGGATGAATTGCCACCACAGCACTATTGTACGTCTCAATGAACGTTACGGAACCACTGGCAGTGCCCGGGATAGAATTCGGAGTGGCCAACCACGAGTTACTACCCCTGCGCAAGATCGTCATATTGTGCTGAGTCACCTAAGGAATCGTTCTCTCCCGGCAAGTCAAACAGCAAGAGTAATAGTGGGTAGACGTGGGTAAGTCTCTCGAATGAAAGTCATACGACGACTCAGAGATACAGGCTGTCATGAAATATTCTAATCCACATATATAAATTATTAGGTAAATATGAAGCCTAACAAATAAAATTAATAAAGAGAAGAGCAATGGTAAAATGACAGTGCTGTCACAAGGAATGTACTCGAAATCCCCCTTGTTTTCTGCTTCGTCTGCAAATTGTAACGCTTTCACGTTGATAGTAAAAGCTTACTGTATTATACCCGCTTTCTTCAATGAAACGTGTGCTGTATTTCTTGGAAAAACATTAAGAGGCAGACTGCGTAATGACCTAAATTTTAAATTCCATTCATGTCTTTTTCTACATTACGTTACCAAAACGAACGAACAGTTGGACTAAAGGATAGCGAGAAGGGAGAGGAAGCCGAACACTAAACACGCTTCGCGCGATACGCAAATGCTGCCATCACGCGTGTAAGTCTACATGCACTAATTTTTTTTTCAGACGGACAGTGATAAAATACACTACCCTTTCCCAGAGTTAGGTTTATAAATCATAACAGACTCTTATTAGAAAAGATAACATTAGATGGGTTTACGGTTGAAAACATAACAGTACCCAGACAGCACATCTTCCAAACAGGAGGTAGTAGAAAATACATATTTTGAACGCAGCCACGTAGCTCCTTTAAATTAGTATTTTTGGGTTCCTTAGGGCTTGCTGACAAATAATATGTAAAACGTTACGCAAATAGTCCAGGAATTAATAAATTATACCCAAAATAAAATATTGGGGGTGCCTGACAGCATAAAATCATTTCTGCTCATAAGATTTTTTTTAACGTGTTTGAAAAAACCTTACGTTACATAAATAGCCTAACATGTAAACTCCCAATTGATTGGAGCGCAACAAATGAAAGCCTAACCACGATTGGTCGGGCTATAAATACTATCTTGGTTGTTAGGGGAAACGGGGAAAGGTAACATTTTTTTCAAACACTTGTCGAAACGTGGCTCATTGGCCAGTCTCGCTGATATACACACTTGGGAGCGTTAGTTCGAGACCACTTATTTAAAATAGCTTGATAAAGCATCAGTGCGTTGAAGCCAGCATATATTTGGCTAAATTAAAAGCCTGGAAGATAAGCAGGAGGAAATTTGTGCCAGTTTGTGCCAGAATTCATTGCTAATCAACGTATCTGTGTTATTCGTATGAATTGTGGTAAGCTTGAACCATTCAATATCTTTTAATGAAAATTGAATGTGAATTGTTGATTTATGCCTGTATATATATGTGTAGTTCAGTGGCAAACGTGAGGTAAAGCCTGTAATGCTCCCGCCTGAACAGAGGGTGTCGGAGAGAAGTAAAACGGCATGGAATGGCCAAACAGTACACTGACACCTGGATGATTGACTAGAAAGAAATAATGCTGGAAGTGCAGAGGCGTAGTGACCATTAAGGATGGTAATGCTGGTATAAAGTATTTCAGATGAAGCTGACTGTTGGCCTAACGCTCTGAACGCAATGTTTGTGCTGTATTGTGATCAGTGTAAAAGAGAATATAAATTAGTTATGAAGTAGAAGGTACATCCTTCTTGATTTCAGGGACAGTGGTCTTGATGGTACTGAGCAGCATCTGGTCAGAGATTTGCTGAATCCAGAGTCGGACAGCATACTCCTTGGTCTTTTTAGCTATCAGTGAGGTGTCTCCTGAGCCCAGAGGAGAATTCGAGCAGAGGAGTCCTTTCCTGCCGCCATCACTCAAGATAAGCAGAGTTGGCCAGCTGAGCTCAACATTATGTCCCCTCATCTTGAAATAACTTTATAAAAATACTATTCAGAGGGGAATTTACTTGTCTTAAAATCAGGAACTGTGAACATCTCCAATACTGGTCCCTAAAGACAAACTATTGAAGTCATGATGACAAATACCAACAGAGCTTGAACAAAACAAAACCAGTATTACCTCATTTTACTACTACACAACTGACACACATAGAACATTTGTACTAATATATGTCACTACAATATTCATATTAAATACATTCTGTACATAACTTGTAATTTAAATTGATTGTGATTCCTGGTTCCCTTGTAGTTGAATCAGGACACATATTCATTCATGCCAGTAATGAATACATATTGTTATTCGAAAGTTTATCAGTGACTCTTTTAAGATATCTTTGTAGAGTGTTATATGTATGTGAGTGTCACAGTGTTGTCAAGAGTAGTGGATTAAATTAAATTGTTTATCTGTCTGTTGTTGTGACTTACACTTCACCATACTCATACCCTAGACACATAACGTAGCATCACACTATTCCAGAATAATTCTGACTGAGATAAAGAGATATGTGGTAGCAAGTAAGGTTATCTATAATACACTACTCTTAATAGATATAGATACCTTCACAGCTGATCTCAGTCAGTACACTAAGTTCCCTATAAGTATTTATAATTTCCCACTTCACCACATATATTGGGGTCTCGCTCTTGGGATTTTGAATCTTTAACTATTAAAAATATTGGGGGTAATTCACTTCAGGGAATATAAGAATTAAAAGGTATCCTTGGGTGGAATTAAATAAGGTTGAGCTCACGGTGCCTGTGTTGTCCATTAGAGATTGAATTGTTGGTTAGACATTGTATAAATTTACATAATAGACAATGGCGGACCTGGCCAAATTTCGATCTGCTGCGGTTCAGACTGCAAAAGAGTTAGGATTAGATGGGCAAGTTATGGTTGCCTATGTCACAACGGAATGTGACAAATTTATTGAACGCGAAGAAAGAAGATTAGAAAAAGAGGCCGAAAGAAAGTTAGAGGCTGAGACTAAGAGGTTGCAAGCTGAGGCTGAGACTAAGAGGTTGCAGATTGAGGCTGACAAAGAGGCTAAGAAATTGGAAGCAGAAGAGAAGAAATTAGCTGCAGAAAGAGAAGAGAAGAAATTAGCTGCAGAAAGGGAAGCCGAGGAAAGAAGACAGGCTGCAGAAAGGGAAGAGAGGAAATTAGCTGCAGAAAGGGAAGCAGAAGATAAGAGATTACAAAGGGAACATGAGTTACGACTAAGGGAGTTTGAGTTTCAAGGCCATGCTCCTGAAAATGGTGCCAGCCCCTTTGCCTCTGATGCTACGGTTACTCAGGGAGCCTCAATCTCAGCTATGAACTTTCATTTAGATCATTTTGTTGAGAAAGACGATGATATTGAGAGCTATATAAATAGGTACGAACTATTAGCTACCACGTATGGGTTAGAGAGAGAAAGGTGGAGCTTAAAGTTATCTCAGGGACTTCGTGGGGCAGCTTATGAAGTTTTTGCAAAAATGAGCAGAGGTGATCAGGAAAATTATGACATGCTAAAGCAGGCTCTTTTGTTAAGGTATGAAAAGAATGCAGAGTTTTACAGGAAAAAATTTAGGAATGCTAAACTACTGTCAGGTGAAACCTATCACCAGTTCTCTGCACGCATAGAGACATACTTGGAGAAATGGACTTCTCTGGGGAAAACCCAAGATCTTAAGGAAATGGTCCTTATAGAGCAACTAAGAGAGTCCATGGCTCCAGACCTGAGAAAGTTTCTCATGGAACAAGGTGCAGAGAGGCTGGGTGAGTTGCTAAATGTTGCTGAAAGGTATCAAGCAGCTCAAGCAGAGGTAACAGGTAATAAAAAGAAACAGGTGGATAACTTTAGGGCACCACAGAACTTTAATAAATTTGATCCTAAGGATCAAAATAAAGGTAAGCACCAATTTGATAGGCCACGGTATGAAAATAAAAATAAAGTCCCACAATTCGATGAAAGGAAATATGATGAAAGAAAATCTTTCAACCAAGGAAAAAGGTGGTGTAAAAATTGTCAGATGGACAATCATGACACTGACCGTTGCAGAAGGAAACCTGTGTATATGGCAACCCTTCAGGTCAGGTCGACCTCAAGACAGGAGGAGGATATTATGTTAGATACCACTCCAGAAGAGATGAGGAAGGCACAGGCTGGGGATAAAACACTCAAGCCTTGTTTCAGAAAATTGTCAACTTGTCATACAACTCCAGGCAAGGGAGATTTTTACATGAAAAACAAGTTGATGTATAGGAAGGCCGGAACTAGATCCCATGGTCACGGACAGCTGGTTCTTCCAAAAAGATATAGGGCAGAATTAATAAGGAGTCTACATGTGAAACCAGATGGGGACCATGAGAAAATAGGTACCATCATTCAAAAGGTGGCTCACAATTATTATTGGCCCAAAGCAAGATGGGACATTGAGAACTTTGTAGAAAGGTGTAGCATAGCACATGAGGGAACACCCACAAGTGGGAACATGGATCAGGACCTGGACACGCCATGGGGCAAAATCAGGCCTGACAATAAAAGGAAAAATAGATTTGATAAAGTGGACCAAATGGAATGGGAAGCCCCTTTTCACGGACAAGCTTCACTTAACTGTTTTACAATGGCCACTATGCGGAGAGTGCAAAAAGATGTCTTACCCCAGGATAAGCCGAACATCCCTCAATCGGACTTAAACAAACTGGAGGAAGAAGATGTAGAGAGGAAATCTCTCATCAAGAATTTTAAGAGGGGAGACAGCCCCAAAAGAAAAATTGGTAGCGGTCGTTTTGTGAATGAAAATTCTGGGAGGAAAAATCATCACTATAAAGCTTCGAGTGGAAGAGACCATACCGGTGCATGGACAAATAGGTCCACACAATTAAAGGTCCATATGTAGCTTTGTTAAGAACGTGGACTGATGAAAAGGCAGAGGAAAACATTACATCTTCATACCAATATGTGAATGAGCTGACCACTCGGTTGAAAACTGGCTGGAAACTTGCCAATGAAAATTTGAAACAAGCCAGGAAGAAACATGCTGCCTATTATAACAGGAAGGCGAAAGACAGAAATTTGGCTGTGGGAGAGAAGGTACTGCTTCTTTTGCCCGGGAGTCAGAATAAGTTACAAATTGGATGGCAGGGTCCATATACAGTTCTAGAGAAGGTGTCTAGAACAAATTATAAGATAGATAAGAAGGGGAAAGAAAAAATCTATCATGTGAATCTCCTGAAGAAATATTTGGAAAGAGAACATCAGGAAGAGACACACTTGTTGACCTTGTCCATCGCCATGGAGATGAAAAAGGAACCACTTTCATCATTTGAATATCCATTACACCCCTGTGAGACAGCAGCACAGGTGAAAATCAGTACACATTTAACGAAAACTCAGAAAGAGAGAGTGCAACAGGTTCTAAATAATCATGCAGAGGTGTTAACAGACCGACCAGGGCATACAAACCTATTGGAATATGATATGAAACTCATAGACTCCACACCTGTCTGTATGAAACCATATTCGATTCCGTTTGCTAAGGAAAAAGCTTTGAAGGAAGAGATAGACTATCTATTGAAGGAAGGAATTATTTCGCACAGTGAGTCTTCGTATAGTTCCGGTGTTGTACTCTTAAGGAAGCCCTCTGGAGAACATAGACTCTGTATAGATTACAGGAGACTGAATGCTATTACAGAAGGACAGGTGGATCCATTGCCGGATACAAATCAGCTGTTTGCCAGGCTAAATAAAGCTAAATATTTCTCAAAAGTGGATCTGAGTAAAGGATACTATCAGATTCCAGTAAAGCCTGAGGTTAGACCATACCTAGCTTTTAGTACCTCAGAAGGACACTATGAGTTTAATAGATTGCCATTTGGATTGAAGAATGCGCCTAGTGTCTTCTCTAGAATGATGAGAAAATTATTGGATCCTCTGAATAATCCCTGTATAACAAATTTTATGGATGATATCCTTATAGCAACAGAAACATTTGAGGAACACATTGACTCTCTGAACATGCTGTTTGATCGACTTAGGGAGGCAAATTTAACAGCCCGTCCAACCAAATGTTGCGTTGGATGTAAAGAATTGGAATTTTTGGGACACACAGTTTATCAGGGAAACATGACCCCTGACCCAAAGAATTTAGAGAAACTACAGAAAGCCCCGAGACCACAAACCAAGAAGGACGTGAGATCCTTTGTCTCATTATGTGGTTTCTACCAGAAGTATATCAAAAACTTTAATTCCATATGTGCACCTTTAACGGAATTGACACGTAAAGGACTTCCAGATCGCATTACATGGACACCACAATGTGAAATGACTTACCAAGAATTGAAGGAAAAGCTCACAAGTAAACCCATTTTGAAATTACCTGACTTAAGTCAAGAATTCATAGTAAGGACGGATGCAAGTAATATTGGGTTAGGTGCAACTTTACTACAGAAATCAGATGCATTGGATGGGGAATTAAGCCCAGTGGCATATGCTAGCAGAAAGTTGAATAAAGCTGAAATCAACTACTCAACTAGCGAAAAAGAATGTCTTGCAGTAATATGGGCAATAAAGAAATTCAATATTTATCTATATGGGAAGGCATTTAAGTTGCAAACTGACCACAAACCTTTATCGTTTTTAGCACAGGCTAAGCATGAGAACTCTAGGTTACTCCGATGGTCTTTGCTTCTGGCTCCATATAATTTTAGCATTGAATATATATCTGGAAAAACCAATCTGGGAGCGGATTTTTTAAGCCGCCATCCGTGTGATGAGAATCACCGTAACCCCAGAAATAATAATAAATTTCTCTATGTGTATATAGAATAAAGGACTGACATATAATGTCTGTTTTAAGAGGGGAGGTGTCATGAAATATTCTAATCCACATATATAAATTATTAGGTAAATATGAAGCCTAACAAATAAAATTAATAAAGAGAAGAGCAATGGTAAAATGACATTGCTGTCACAAGGAATGTACTCGAAATCCCCCTTGTTTTCTGCTTCGTCTGCAAATTGTAACGCTTTCACGTTGATAGTAAAAGCTTACTGTATTATACCCGCTTTCTTCAATGAAACGTGTGCTGTATTTCTTGGAAAAACATTAAGAGGCAGACTGCGTAATGACCTAAATTTTAAATTCCATTCATGTCTTTTTCTACATTACGTTACCAAAACGAACGAACAGTTGGACTAAAGGATAGCGAGAAGGGAGAGGAAGCCGAACACTAAACACGCTTCGCGCGATACGCAAATGCTGCCATCACGCGTGTAAGTCTACATGCACTAATTTTTTTTTTCAGACGGACAGTGATAAAATACACTACCCTTTCCCAGAGTTAGGTTTATAAATCATAACAGACTCTTATTAGAAAAGATAACATTAGATGGGTTTACGGTTGAAAACATAACAGTACCCAGACAGCACATCTTCCAAACAGGAGGTAGTAGAAAATACATATTTTGAACGCAGCCACGTAGCTCCTTTAAATTAGTATTTTTGGGTTCCTTAGGGCTTGCTGACAAATAATATGTAAAACGTTACGCAAATAGTCCAGGAATTAATAAATTATACCCAAAATAAAATATTGGGGGTGCCTGACAGCATAAAATCATTTCTGCTCATAAGATTTTTTTTAACGTGTTTGAAAAAAACCTTACGTTACATAAATAGCCTAACATGTAAACTCCCAATTGATTGGAGCGCAACAAATGAAAGCCTAACCACGATTGGTCGGGCTATAAATACTATCTTGGTTGTTAGGGGAAACGGGGAAAGGTAACATTTTTTCAAACACTTGTCGAAACGTGGCTCATTGGCCAGTCTCGCTGATATACACACTTGGGAGCGTTAGTTCGAGACCACTTATTTAAAATAGCTTGATAAAGCATCAGTGCGTTGAAGCCAGCATATATTTGGCTAAATTAAAAGCCTGGAAGATAAGCAGGAGGAAATTTGTGCCAGTTTGTGCCAGAATTCATTGCTAATCAACGTATCTGTGTTATTCGTATGAATTGTGGTAAGCTTGAACCATTCAATATCTTTTAATGAAAATTGAATGTGAATTGTTGATTTATGCCTGTATATATATGTGTAGTTCAGTGGCAAACGTGAGGTAAAGCCTGTAATGCTCCAGCCTGAACAGAGGGTGTCGGAGAGAGAAGTAAAACGGCATGGAATGGCCAAACAGTACACTGACACCTGGATGATTGACTAGAAAGAAATAATGCTGGAAGTGCAGAGGCGTAGTGACCATTAAGGATGGTAATGCTGGTATAAAGTATTTCAGATGAAGCTGACTGTTGGCCTAACGCTCTGAACGCAATGTTTGTGCTGTATTGTGATCAGTGTAAAAGAGAATATAAATTAGTTATGAAGTAGAAGGTACATCCTTCTTGATTTCAGGGACAGTGGTCTTGATGGTACTGAGCAGCATCTGGTCAGAGATTTGCTGAATCCAGAGTCGGACAGCATACTCCTTGGTCTTTTTAGCTATCAGTGAGGTGTCTCCTGAGCCCAGAGGAGAATTCGAGCAGAGGAGTCCTTTCCTGCCGCCATCACTCAAGATAAGCAGAGTTGGCCAGCTGAGCTCAACATTATGTCCCCTCATCTTGAAATAACTTTATAAAAATACTATTCAGAGGGGAATTTACTTGTCTTAAAATCAGGAACTGTGAACATCTCCAATACTGGTCCCTAAAGACAAACTATTGAAGTCATGATGACAAATACCAACAGAGCTTGAACAAAACAAAACCAGTATTACCTCATTTTACTACTACACAACTGACACACATAGAACATTTGTACTAATATATGTCACTACAATATTCATATTAAATACATTCTGTACATAACTTGTAATTTAAATTGATTGTGATTCCTGGTTCCCTTGTAGTTGAATCAGGACACATATTCATTCATGCCAGTAATGAATACATATTGTTATTCGAAAGTTTATCAGTGACTCTTTTAAGATATCTTTGTAGAGTGTTATATGTATGTGAGTGTCACAGTGTTGTCAAGAGTAGTGGATTAAATTAAATTGTTTATCTGTCTGTTGTTGTGACTTACACTTCACCATACTCATACCCTAGACACATAACGTAGCATCACACTATTCCAGAATAATTCTGACTGAGATAAAGAGATATGTGGTAGCAAGTAAGGTTATCTATAATACACTACTCTTAATAGATATAGATACCTTCACAGCTGATCTCAGTCAGTACACTAAGTTCCCTATAAGTATTTATAACTTCCCACTTCACCACACAGGCCTTACTGCAAGACGACCTTATGTTGGGCCAAACTTGACTCACAGACATCGTCAGCAGCGCCTGCAATGGGCAGAGCAACATGTCAGATGACTAGACTGCAGTGGAATGCTGTCCTAATCACAGACGACAGCAGATTCAACATATCCTTTGCTGATGGACGTATGCGGATTTGGCGACGGTGTGGAAAGCGCTTGCAGATTGCTGTGTTCGTCAGCACAACCGATTTGGAGGTGGCAGTATTCACATTTGGGGAGGATTCAGTTTTCACAATCGCGCTTGCCTCTTCACGTCTTCCGTGGAAATGTTAATGCTGTGACATATCGAGATGAGGTTCTGGGTGCATTGGTTGCTCTTGCGTTCACAAATTATCCAGACTTGCAGCTTCTCCAGCAGGATAACGCACGTGCGCACACCGCATGCATTACGCAGCAATATCTACAGCAGCAGAACATTGTGACGATTGATTGGCCTGCCCTATCACCAGACATGTCCCCTATAGAACATATGTGGGACGAGCTTGGACGCAGAGTCTACAGGCAAGGTTCTCCAGCTAATCTGCAACAGCTCGAAGCTGCTCTTACACGTGAATGGGACTTGATTCCCCGGAATTTCCTTCAGAGACTTGAGCGTTCCATGCGGAGCCGCTGCCAAGCTTGTTTGCAAGCACACGGTGGACATACCAGATACTGAGGATAGTGTGAATGAATTTTTTTATTGGTTGCATTTTTGGTTTTCTCCCTTGCCTGCACAGAATGCAATGAATTTCATAACAATCAAATGTACAAATTAATGACCAGCATGGATTCATAGGAAAATGAATAAAGATTCCAAATATGTAAACTTGCAAACACTTATATTTACATTTCACACTCTGTTCCTGGATTATACAGGTGGTGCGTTTTTAATGTGCTTCAGTATATATATATATATATATATATATATATATATATATATATATATATATATATATATATATATATATATATATATATATATATATACATATATATATATATATATATATATATATATATATACAGTAGAACTCCATTTATCCGAACCCCATGGGACCGAGCATCGTTCGGATAATCAAATGTTCGGATAATTGGATTACATAATGTATCGAGTACATGTACACATATTTCTAAAAATAATTAACCATCACAAGGAAAATACACTATAAAACATATTTACTTGTACTGTAATAATAATACCCACACTGTATTAGATTACTGTATCACTAAAATCTGTCATTACACTGCAGTGCATGTACTACTTGTATTAATTTTTTTTTTTGTTAAGAAAGAGAAATGTTTTCAAAATAACATTACAAACGATTCAAAACCAGGCGCAACTTACGTATACATGTACTTGCACAGATGTAGCCCACTATTTAAAATAATGAGGAATCCTCTTTTGCACCAAACTGGATAGTCTGCTTTTGGCTGCTAAGTCCCGCATTCCCTTCAACAGCAGAAGCTGTGTAGGACAGCTGTCATCTTCTTGCTCGTACCAAGCCATCGCTGATTCTAGTGCTATAAAGGCCTCTTCAGGACTTGGTCGACGTTTTGGGTTTTCTTCATAATCTACAAGTACATCATGTACTTCTGAGGAGTCTTCGTCATCGGTCACTACATGTATTTGGTTTTCTTTTTGCACATAAGATAAAATTTCTTCGTCATTAAAAAACTGAAAACCAGAATCATTATCATCTTCTAGCCACATGTGTGCATCATCTTTGTCACAGTCCGAAAATCCGGGCATTGAAACAGTTCCACAACTTCATTTATACAATCATCATTTGTGTCCACTGCAGTAGTTTCATTTCCTCCTTTTTTCCCAAGCAATCTATTCCAAGCCTTGTTGAGATTATCTTGTGACAGGGTGGTCCAAGCATCAGCTAACATATAGCAGCAGTCTTTGAGATTAAGCTTTTTGGAAAACGCCACCACACGTTCTTCATCTTCAGCCAACAATAAACGACGCAGGACTTCCTTCTTGTACATCTTTTTAAGCTTTGCTATAACACCCTGATTCATTGGTTGAATCAGTGCTGTTACATTGGGAGGCAGAAAAATTACTTTAAAATTTGTATCAACTGCATTCAATGTATCCGTCTCTGGATGAGATGGTGCATTGTCCAGTAGAAAAATTACTTTTCCAGTTTTCTTTTCTTGTTCTCTCAACCTCTTCACATTTGGGATGAACTGATTTGTATACCAATCAAGAAATATTTCACTATTCATCCAAGCACTCTTCTGTGCTTTGTAGCACAATGGGAGACATGTCACATTCTTTAAACAACGTAGTTTTTTTGGCTTTGCCGATCATTAGCACCGGTAAACGATGACTTCCACTAGCATTCGCGGCTACCAAAATTGTTACTCTCTCTTTGCACTTTTTAAACCCAGGGGCAGCTGCTTCGCGCTGAGATGCAAGTGATTTTTGAGGCAATGATTTCCAGTATAAGCCAGTCTCATCGGCATTATACACATCATCGAGTGAATAACCTTCTTCTTCCCAAAAAAAGCCAAGAAAGTTTCTTTAAAATTTTCAGCGGCAGTTGCATCGCTAGATAACGATTCCCCTTGAATCTCCAGTTCTCGTATGCCATGACGAGATTTAAAGTCAGGAGGACCGTCAAGTTGATTGTTGAACTGAAGTGCCTTTTCACACAATAGAGAGCCAGAGATAGGTTCCGATTTGCTTCTTCTTTGCAGATACCATATATACAAAGCCTCTTCCAATTTCAAATATTTCGCATTTTCTCATGGTTTTACGTTTCTTCGACCCATTTTCACTCTCCAATTTCGATGCAAAACTCATAATTTTATCCTTTTTACTTTTAATGTCAGAGACGGTAGCTTTCCCAACATTAAAAATCCTCGCAAGTGAAGACACAGTTTCACCTTTTCCTAGTCTCTTTGATAATTTCTGTTTTCGTTTCAATTGACAAAACATTGCGGTTCCTTTTATATGCTTTAGGCCTACTGGAAGATGCCATATCGCACAGAGAAATACTTGTACACCAAAATTATTCTGCTGTAGTAGCAGACACAATTATTTTAAGTTGAACTGTCTGTTTAGCCAGTGTTCTGCCTAGAACGCACACGTACACTGGATTGGTAAACCAGATATTAACTGACTTTATGATCTAACTGACTTCCTGTACGTAAGCGACCGACCATTAGCCCATCCCATCCTCTACAAATTGTTCGCACACATTTGAAGCTTGCCGCATGAAAAGATTCAGAAATGTAGTCTAACGTGACTGGTGGCGATTGATTTATTTTTTTTTCTGGAAAAAGTGTTCGAATAATTGGATGTTCGGATAATTGGGGTTCGGATAAATGGAGTTCTACTGTATATATATATATATATATATATATATATATATATATATATATATATATATATATATATATATATATATATATATATATATATATATATATATATATATATATATCGCTCTGTATGTGCGCGCGCATAAATGTATATGTGCTTAATTACACTGACAAACAACATTTTTCTTTCTTATATAAGAATAAGTGTTCTTAGGTCAGTTTCTTGCGCTGATTTCATATTTGAAATCCGTTTATCTCTATCACATCGGGTTCTTAAGATATTTGTGAATAAATACATTTTTGGGAAACCGTTATTTGCTCCGTTTCATTTTTACTATATAACTTATTAAAAATTAATAAAATGCAAAATAATTCTACTTTTTATACTGCTAAAAGATGCATGACATATGGTACGCTATTTTTCAAATAGTTACTGTATTTTGAAATAATTCTGAGCGAAATATGGCTTCTAGAAGTTGTAGAAATTCGGCGGATCTGTTCTGTTACGTGTGCGGATATTTTACCGATCGTGTTCACCAGAAAAACTTTACACCATTACTAAAGAAAGCATATGAACTTTATTTCGATTCGAAAGTTGATGATGCAAATAAATCTTGGAAGCCAAATGCAGTTTGTTCGACTTGTGCAAATACATTGGCAGGTTGGTTATGAAAATCGCCGAAGCATAAGTCGATGCCTTTTGGAGTGCCAGTAATATAGCGTGAACCGACAAATCACGCTACTGATTGTTTCTTCTGCTTGACAAATATCCATGGTTTCACTTTTAAAACTAGAAAGTCTGTGGTTTATCCAAATATTGAATCGGTTTCGAAACTAGTGCCTCATGATCCAATCACGTGTCCGATCCTAGTTCCACCAGAACAATATCCGTTGGACGTGAATGAACCATCAGAAAGTGATAGTTTACCTGCTTTAGAAACTAATTCTGACTCGGATTATATACCGGTGAATGATGGTGTTCACTTAATTAACCATTCAGAACTTTCAGATCTAAAACGTGATCTCGCTCTTACCAAAGGACAAGCGGAATTACTCGGTTCGCGACTCAAAGAATGGAATCTTTTAGCGCCCAATACTCCGATATCTAAATTTCGTCATAGACACAGAGAACTTGTTCAATACTTTGAGATGGATGATGACATTTGCTATTGCAAAGATGTAAATGGTCTAATGGTGCGCCTCGGTCATGAGCACATAGTCAACGAATGGCGACTTTTCATCGACTCTTCCAAGACTAGTCTAAAAGCTGTGTTATTGCATAACGGAAATTTATTGTCATCAATTCCAGTCGCCTACTCTGTTCATATGAAAGAAACTTATGACAATATGGCTATACTTTTGTCAAAAATAAAGTACAATGACTACCAGTGGCGGATTTGTGGAGACCTAAAGGTCATTGCAATTCTCACGGGCATGCAGACTGGGTATACTAAATTTTGTTGCTTCCTATGTGAATGGGACAGCCGCAACAGACAGGAACATTATGCAAGAAAGGTGTGGCCTATCAGGGATCGTATGCAGCTCGGGCATAAAAATGTAATACACGAGCCATTAGTTAACAAAGACAGCATCATTTTACCACCGTTACATATAAAGTTGGAGCTCATGAAGAATTTCGTAAAAGCGTTAGATAAAACGAGCAAAGCTTTCACTTATCTTCGAGAAAAGTTTCCGCAAGTTAGCGATGCAAAAATAAAGGAAGGTGTCTTTGTAGGACCTCAGATTAGGAAAGTTATTGCAGACAAACAATTCGAGAACTTGTTACATGGTAGTGAACTTCGCGCATGGATGGCATTCAAATCGATCGTCGATAACTTTCTGGGAAATCACAAATCTGTCGACTATGTGCATATTGTTAAGCAGTGCATAGATGCATACAGAATTATGGGCTGTAACATGTCCCTCAAAATCCATTTGCTCGATTCGCATCTTGACTTTTCCTCTGACAACCTTGGCGAAGTCAGCGATGAACATGGAGAACGATTCCATCAAGATATCGCCGTAATGGAGTAACGTTATCAAGGACGGTGGAGTGTGACCATGCTTGCCGATTATTGTTGGATGCTTCATCGCGATGTACCCCATGCCATTCACCGACGAAAGTCGACTGCAAAGAAATTCAAGCCTACATAACTGTTATACTTCTTGTACGAATGATGTTGTAATACTGTATGCGTTGTTAAAAAGCTTAAATTGCGTATTTCTAGAGATCCCGACCTGATAGAGAAAAATGGTTTGCAGATTTAAAAACAGCGCATTAAAATTGACCAGAAAAACACAGAAATGTTAGAGAAAGAAAAAATAATTTTTTTTTTTGTTAGCCAGTGTTATTGAATGCGATGATAATATTGATTACTTGTGATTGAAATTAATAATATATTATTTTGAAAACACTTTAAGAATTTTATTATTTCAGGGCAGAAATGTTCAAAGGCAAACGTACCTATTTCTTTACCCTGTTGAAATAAAGATTTTGTTCTTCTGTTCCTCAGTCGCCTTTTGCGAACGGGAAAATGACACACATTGAGGACACCTGTTAGTAGTTTTACAAGGAAAACCTTGTTCTGGTATTCCCTGCGTACGTCAGAGTGACAGTGTGACGTCAATTGGAGAGTGGACGTTGGTCGAGTCTGTGGAAGGACAAGGTGTCCATTTTAGTGGTGTGCAGAATTCATATTATTCAGGAATTGTGTATTTCCAAGGCAGGTTAGCCTCTCAGGTATCTGTGGGAATCAATGTTAACGCACACTTAGAAATATTATATCTGCAGTTTATATTAGAAAAGGCCGACAACGGAAACATGGGCAGTATGTACGACAAGGGCAATGACTCAAGATGCTGGACGTGTAATGTCAGAGAGTGAAGCCCGATGTGATATTTATACAGCTCGCTCTGTTGTATTTTATCTTGTGGATTAAACCTTGGATCGTCCTGACCGGGTTTTCCATTGAATCCATGTTGTGTAAATCTGTATGTCAGTCCATCCTGTGAGAAGTGTCAACTGCCAGGGCTTCGCGACACTGCTCTCCATAGATGCTCAGCCTCCCTCGGCAAATTGGTGAAGCGTAGGAATACTAATTGCTCCTATAGTACGCTGGTTGTATACACGACGGATGTATTCTCTTACAAGTCCATCCCTTCTGGTCTTATGTTTAATGCCAAATCTAATCCTTGTTGATTCATCGATTCCTGTGTCGTTATCTAACAGGAAATTGTGAATCGTCCTTAGTATGTCCGCCTTGTCCAAATCCAATACCCCCACTTTGGGTGTTCTCTAGGTTAGTCTGTCATCTCTCTCATTGCCGTTTACCCCTATATAAACAGGAGAGTCAGACTAGTAGATAAAGAGAATATGTCTAAATAAACAGTAGTGAGCAACCTATGCCACGAAAATGTGAGTAAAATTAAAGTTATTTAGTGTTACATAGAGCCGATCTTGTCACATGGAAGCCAGCCAGAGACACGCTATAAACAAAGAAATAGATCCATGGAACCCACAGAGATAAGGCTTTTCGGAAAAATGTTAGGAACACTATGTACAGTTAAAACGAATGATGAGGGTGTCCTGAGAGAAGCCAGCATTGAAACGAAGCACATTACACAAATTAGAATGACGTAGTCCACCTTACTAGATGACGTTGTCGTAAGCTCAAAGCTGGAATAAATTGTGGCAACAGGAAATACTGATGGCAAGAGAAATATAGGGCAACAACAAACAAAGATACTAGGCGATGTAAAATTATCCAGAGTAAAAAGTCAATAATAAAAAGTCAATAAAAGACTGATTAACAGCACAGGGCACGAAGTTGTGGAGAGACATGATCACCTACATGACCCACAAAATAAGATAAATACGACAATACTAAATGGGAAGAAGGAGGAAACAACGTGCATAAGAAGAAGAGGAAAATAAAGGAGCAATTGGTAAATATAAACTTTATGAAGGACAAATATGAAAAACAACAAAATGGACAACACTTCTTCAAAAGAACAACTATAAAAGGCTGTTACGTTTACTTTAGTTGATTGCTTGTTGCAACCACCGGGTCAAGGTAGATATAGAGGTAACTACGATATAGGCATCTGTTTGTAAACAAGGACAGCTATTGCTAATTTACAGATCAAAAATTAATAAACAAGTAAATAAAAGTGGTTTTAAAATAGAATATGTAAGCTAGCGGTGTACGTGAGAGTGAGAGAGACAGAGGGATGAGTTAGAGTTACGTAGAGAGAGAGTGTGTAAGCGAAAGAGCAAGAGAGAGTAAAGAAGAGAGTAAGTGAGATTTAAAGAGAGAGTAAAAGAGAGCAAGAGAAAGTAAGAGAGAGAGTAAGAGAGTAAGAGATGGAATAAGATAATTTAGAGGGAGAGAGTAAGAGAGAGCTGGAGAGAGTTAGAGAGTAAGAGAGAAAATAAAAGAGAGAAAGAGAGAGTAAGAGAGAGAACGAACGAACGAACTTTATTTTCAAAGGGTTGAGAATTGGGCACGCAGACTCGTCTGACATTCTGCTCTTCCTTTCTCTCGTCTTTTATACTGATTTCATTTATTCTCACATGCATTTTACCCATCAATGTAAAGGAATTCAACGTTGTAAAGGTAAAATAATAGCATACTCACAATCACAGCATCTAATTATAAACATGAAATAAAATATGTCGAAAAGTACAAACTAAGTATCACCATGAAATAAAATATGTTGAAAAGTACAAACTAAGTATCAGCATTAAATAAAATATGTTGAAAAGTACGAACATCACCATTAAACCTACATACGATATTATATCATTTGTTTGGAAAAATAATCACATTAGGGGGGTGTCGTATATTTTTCGATAGGAATTTAAGATCAATTATGGTCCGGTCTGAATAGAACTAGAACAGGTGATAGCTCAGTGGGAGATAAGGTAAAGAAATAGATACTTCACGAGTGACGTAGTGAAAGGTAGAGCCTGTCCCTGGATTTGAGATATAATCTATCCAGCCTATCGGTTACGACTGAGATTCTTAGATCAGACAGTCTTCCTATATATATATATATATATATATATATATATATATATATATATATATATATATATATATATATATATATATATATATATATTCAACCAATCACATATACACACACACAGATAAGTGACGACAATTTGACGCACATACGTGAAAACTATTTCAATGGAATAGGGATCTTTTGTGACAAGCTGACCAACACACGTAAATAAAGTTTATATAAATTTTATTTATCATAAGAATACTTCACAACAGCAATATTTTGAATATCAAATCAACTACAAAAAACATAAGTTAATGAATTAATTAAAGGGTTAGACTCATAGGTGTAATCCTCCCTCCCTCTGTTGAGACAAGATCCCGTTAGACGAAAGTTATTAACCCCAAAGAGTCAAAGATTTATACGCTATGGTCTAGTATTTCCCTCTACAGTAAAAAACAGAGTTATACGTTGATCTCGAGACAGCGACCGCCAGCGCTCTTGACGAGGGCAACGAAACGAAACGCTTGCCCCCCTCGAGAGACTGCGCGTGGTGATCCCGGTACGATCGGGCCCTCCCAGTTCATCGGTTAGCGAGGCAGTAGTTTAGCTCCTGTGTTCGTAAATCGCAGCCTTCGGTCGTGATGTTAGCAAGCAGCCGCATCTCCGTATCGTGGCTCGACAACAGTCTCGAAAAACGGCCCCGCTCTCGCAACGAGTCGTGGGCCGGCAGTCAGTAATCTGGTGTCGCTTTCGGCCAGTCCTGTCCGACTAGTCGGCAGGCGGCTTCTCGCACGAATAAAATCGCCGGGGCCGCCGGGATCCGCTCTGCACAAAGCGCTGTCTCCCTCCCCGCGCGAGCGAGCGACGAAATGCTCTGTTCAGTCAGACAGTTATCTGGTTGATCCTGCCAGTAGTCATATGCTTGTCTCAAAGATTAAGCCATGCATGTCTAAGTTCACACTGTCTCACGGTGAAACCGCGAATGGCTCATTAAATCAGTCGAGGTTCCTTAGATGACACGATCCTACTTGGATAACTGTGGCAATCGGGGACGTAGAATGTCCGGCACCCAGACCCTCTGCTCTCGAGGTGTCTGTATCCCTTATACAGTCAGGAATGACTAAAAGGGAAGATGAATTGCAGGGCAAGTTCCGTATCCTACTAATGACTAGGCTGTTGCTACTGGTGTCAGACTGTATCGGCTAGACCGTTCCTCTGACGTCCAGGCCGGGTCATGCTGCGTGGGCAACAGCTTGATCTAACATTGCCCAACCTCGTGCCACCGAAAGTTATTTCGGGAGGTACGCTCCTTTGGTCAGAAATGACTAGTAGGGAAGATCACGTTGATCTCTTCTGGAAAAAGGGACAGCATTAGCAAAACGTGCTTTAAAAAATACACAAAGTGAGTACATGGATTCTACAAGATATACATGAGAATTATTCATTCATTCTTCCTCTCTTCTCAGACAACCGTGGCCACGAACATTCTTTCTTACCTGATACTGGTGTTGTATCTTCTGGAACAATCTTTAAGACACACACACACAGCAGATCCAGTGTTATATTTGGCGAAGAGAACCTCAGCTCCTCAAAGAGATATTAACTTCAATTATCCCGGGAGCGTTCCCTTTGTTATTTTTATTTAGGATTACTGTTTATGTCACCTTTAATTGGTCCAGGTAAGAAATTTAACGGCGCTCACAGAGTCAATAGCTTGAGATTTCCAGTACATAGAAATGACAGGTTGGTAACTTCTCTCAGTATAAAATTCTTTGTCATACCACAAATGGTCAAACGTCGGGAAATATTAATGTTTGCTAAGTCACCGCAACGGGCTGACTGTAAATGAATTTTTCAAAGAAATCTGGATCTATATACCCAGTTACAAAGTCACTCTTAATGTTCTTTGGGTGGTATTCTGTCTCTTTCTGGGTGTAAACACAACCTCAGACAGTTTCTACCTTGAAGAAACCCAAATACTAATTAAATTGTTCTTTTGTATGGTTGCTCTCAGATTTACATGGAAGCCGCAGGTAAGGTTTAGGGTTTGACCCAATACTGTGTAAAGGAGAAAAAATATACAAATACTTAACCATAATATAGTATTCACAATCCTATCCTTAACCCGCGTAAAAATAGAATATATTTATCCACTTCGGGTATTTAACTTAAATTGAAACTACAAGCTTAGAGCTTGTCTTATTGTTTAAAAACTCCCGTGAAATAAATTCTAGTCATTAAAAAAACAATCGTCACGAATTAGAAATAAATACATATTTCGTCAATACTCATGATGAACATTGCCTTTATTAGTCAGTTAAAATATTATCTGACTGGTTGCTAGCTATTAATTAAATTTATTTTATAGCTGGAATAGTTTAGCTAGAAATGATTATTATTCTGCTAGCCAATGTAACACAGTAAAACCTAGAGAAATATAATTGACGGACTTATCTACTAAATCACTCTGCACAAAATCTAGTGAAATATAATCGACGATTTTACCACTAAAATCACTCAAAACTACTAGTGTAGTATTAACCTCAAACACAGAAATACTAAGATTATCTCCACGACAAACTAAGAAACTACACTAATACAAGTGATTCTAGAAATCGAGCTAGATGTCTTTAAGATCTGTGGCGCTACTGGATAAATTGCGTTAGAATGCTGAGGTTTATATATATCTGAAATCAAAGGGAATGGCCACTATTCACCGAAAACCAGACTCTCTGCCAGATTTAGCACCTACGGGGAAATCTCTGCTCAAATTCTATTATCAAAAGGAATCTACACATTATTACCGCTTCACTCTCTTTAGATCAGGCGTAACGTAATTGACCAGACCGTGCGAGATTTCTTCGATCGTAAAATCACACTGTTTACCGCTTGCGGACGTGGTCATTGAACGAATCGAGCTAAGCCCGTCCTTTTGATCTTGCTATTCTCACCGTGTTTAATTACATTTCTAGCGAACGGATTACAAGGGAGGTAATTGAAATTTGCCTCACCTTGGTTCAAAATAATCTGCTCTGATCGCTGTCTGATCTTATTACCCGATTTTCAATCGCTGGCGTTAATAATTACAGCTCAGCGTAGCTAATATGTCTGCTCGAGAACATACATCAAAGAAAATAGCGAACCGCAATAAAATGGGTGCTAAAATAGAAAAAAAAACCCGATCTCTGAGTATAGGAATGGTTTTATGTTAACCAACTGCGTAGGTGAAAGCTAGGTAAAAGAAAAGTGTAGATAAAGAAGTAGATAGATGAAAGCTATTTCCATAATATGTCACAGGTGGCAGATAATCGGAACTCATAAAGTATTCGAGAAGTCTTCGATTGTATGAATAGGGACTGAGGTCGTTATGTTTTAGATAATGTGGAAGATAGTTCAAAAGATGAGCAGGAGAATAAGCTAAGCTTTTCTTAAGTCAAGCCTAGGCTTGGGCACTTGTATTTTGTTACGGCGTTGACTACGTCTTTCATTGTATTTGAACATTGGCCACAGATATGTTGGAGCATTCTGTGACAGGATTTTGTGAACAAGTTTAGCTTTGTTGAGCTGAAAGCGCTTTCTTAGAGGCAGTATTTTGAGATCTTTATATAGATCTACACACTGTGTTTGGCAGTTGTCAGACACTACTCGCACTGCACGCTTTTGTAATGAACGGAGTCTCTTTGTGTTATACATTAAGCAACCATTCCAGATTGTGGAACAATAGTCAAGGTTTGTTTGTATGTGAGATATATAGAACAATTTTCGTGCTTCTTCATCTAGGAAATGTTTGATTTTAGCTAACTGGTAAACTTTCTGAGCCTTTTGCTTGGTCAGTGCATGTACATGTGAGTTCCACTTTAGATGCTGGTCAACGACTATTCATAGAAAGAGAGAGTAAGAGAGAATACGCAAGTGTAAGAGAGTAAGAGAAAGTAAGGGAGAGAGCAAGGGAGAGAGTAAGGGAGTAAGAGAGAGTAAAAGAGAGAGAAAGAGGAAGAATAATAAGAGAGAATTAGAGAGAGTAAGAGAGAGTGTAAGAGAAAGAGTAAGAGAGAGTAAGGGAGAGAATAAGAGAGAAAGAGGAAGAGATAGTAAGACAGAGTAAGACAGAGTGAGTAAGAGAAAAAGAGAGAGTAAGAGAGTAATGAAGGTTGGCTGTAATGGATCTCTAACGTCTTTTGTCTCGATGACACAATCTGATAGACTATTTCCTGGACATCTCGTGATGTAATCTTCCCACCTATAGCGCTGTCTTCCCACTGCACGTTTGAATTCAACTCTCCCTTCTATTATGGTCTTCTGCAAGGTGTTATGTCTTTTTATGTGGCCAAAATATGTTAGTTCCCTAATTTTGACCTCCTTTATCAGTTTTCTTTTCATACTTGGGTTTTCTAGGACCTCCTTATTTGTTTTCTTCTCTTTCCATGAAATGCGACCCATTCTTCTATATATCCACATCTCGAGAGACTCAATTCTTTCTTCTAACTGCTTGTTCATTGTCCATGTTTCTACGCCATATAGTAATGAAGAATAAATATAACACTTTATGCTTCTATGTTCTAATTTGTGATTTAACTATTTAGATGTCAGTATTTGTTTCATGTTGTTGAATGTAGCTTTGGCAATTTCTATTCTCTTCTTGATTTCTGTTTCACATCTGCCATTTTCTGTTATTATATGACCAAGATATGAGAAGCTCTTGACTTGTTCCAGGATTTTCTCATTTATCATATCTTTAATGTGGGCAGTTTATCAAATGCTGCGCCCACGCTCCGTCTTTTAAGCTAATGCTTTTACAATCGTCTTCCTCTTTATCAACAGTGAGTTCCAGGTTAAGCATAGCCTTTAGTACCTCATACTAAGCCTTTCTGTCTTGTAACTTATGTTCAAGTTCTTTGCAAATGTTCTTTGCCCTTCTCATGTCTGTCTTCAGTTGTCTAGATCCAGAATTCTTTCGAAAGTCTTCTTCCATAAAAGTCGATTGAACTGAATTACTCGATTTGAGTAGTTTTTATAACGATCAGCTTGAAGTTTCTGTGTCTGGCTAAATTTGTACAAGCGGCTGTAGCAGCCCTCAAGCCCAACCCGTTTTAATCTTCAATTATCCCCTCGTAACACACGCTTTTCCATACTTCGTTAGGAAACAAACACAAAGACAAAAATTAAATAATTACAACTTTCAAGACAAAAATACGCTCCATTTACTCAGATTTCAACAACCCACTATATCTGAGATTTAATCAGTGATAATGTTTGACATTTGTCTGTACAGAAATAGCGAATGCTTTCGGTCTAAGATTTCTAGCTTCAGGTATAAATAGTTGTCATCCTAACAGAGAAAAACATATGATTTCTCCGTGTGAGTGTATGTGGGTGAGCATGTGTGAGCGCCAGGTTTGCTTACCTGAAAGATTTAACTTTACATAAGGATGAAGGTGTCGAGTTTCTCCAGCACTTGGTATTAAAAAATTCTTGTATCTTGTTGATGGTCCGTGTTGTTATCTATGCCATGTGCTGGCGTGTTTTTTTTTCCCAACATCTCTCCACTTGTCTCATTCCTTATATTTTTTATTTGTAGGCAGCGGTCTTACGTATTTGCTACATCATTCAGATGTTGGTGTCATTGGTATATTTTGGATATTGTGGTTGAAAGTTTGTCTCTTAGATATCTACAGGTGTGCACTGTTGTATATCTATTGAGGTGTAACTTTGTTTTGGCTAATAGAAGAAAGAGCGTCCGATTGACAGAGTGGTCAGAGCACTGGCCTCTCGTGGCAAAGGTGCCAGGTTCGAATCACGGTACCGACACGCTCCAGTGTACCCAGCTGTAAATGGGTACCTGACTTTGAGTTAGGGAAGGAAAAGGCAGCAGCGAGGAAGAGAACTGGTCACCTCACTATCTCGATGCTGGATCTAGTATGGTGACGTCTCTAACACGTCACTCCCCTACGGCGGTACCTGCTATGGGATTATCTTTACCTGTAATAGAAGAAGGTCGCATCATATCACTATCTTCTGTTAGTAGTGGTTAGTACATACATTTGTTTTGCCTGATGAAGTTTCCAGCCGCGTGCACATCTTCATATTTCTCACCTCTTACGACATATTTGAGGAAGCAGAAGCGTTGTACTTTCTTTGTTTCCTCTGAGACCTGCAGAAACTGCACGTGGGCAACTCTTACCATGTACAGTTTAATTCCGCAGAACTCATTCCATAAATAATATAAAATTAATTAACGTACGGAAAATAAGAAGTAAACCTCAGAATTACTCTCACCCGGTATCATATCAACAACAACGGCTCTATACTGCCCGCATTGGGTTTGTTTGCTCGCCAACTTTGGGTTTGAGAAAAGCAAGTCAAGGTTATTGTGGATTTGCCTGTCGCCACTAGAAACATCTGTCAAATGTCACAGGTGAAATCAGTATAGTTGAGAATCTGAGATTCATTCATCTTTGAAACATCAATATCATCATCACCAGCTGCCATCTCCGCAATGGATCTCCAAAGTCTTCTGTCTCTTGTCGTGGTGGTGCACTCTGATAGACTCTTCTCTGTCCATCTCTTGATGTTATCTTCACTCTTATAGCGCTGTCGCCCTCTTGCACGTTTGCCTTCAACTCTTCCTCATTCTATTATGGCCTTCAATATTGTGTTATATCTTTTTATACGGGCAAAACATTTATCTGCCTTATTTTGATCTCCATCATTAATTCTCTTTTTATTCCTGTTTTCTAGAACCTCTTTACTTGTTCTCTTCTCTGTCCACGAGATGCAGTTTAATGATCATTATCATCATTATTATCATCGTCATTATCATCATCGTGGTCATTATCATCACGATCGTCATGTTTATATTTGCGCTCCTCACGAGCAAGGAGCCACTACTACAGCAGGTCCACCTTGCAGGAAACATCCATCAAACATTCACATGCTCTTGTAGGGTTTGTTTTCCGTCGCAATTTGTTTCACATGATGCGGTTGCCATCCCTTTGCTCATGACCGAGGATGCAGCTGTGTCTCATCAGACACCCCATGGAACTACACATGGCTAATTGCATTTACAATTGGTAAATTTCAATGAAAATAACATCAAGGAAGACATTGATAATCACACAGTTCACTATGTACTTTTGCTAGCCTTTCTACATGTTTCATCTTTGTTTACTCTTTGTCTCTGTGGCTGACGAAGAATAGTCTCGACACCTCACATATTAAAATGTATTGCTAATTTTTAAAACTTCCACCAATCAATCATTCAATAAATCATTCATTCAATAAATCAATAATTCAATCATTCAATCATTCAATCAATCAATCATTCAAGAATTCAATCAATCAATTGATCAACCATTCAATCAATCATTCAATCATTGAATCAACCATTCAAGCATTCATTGAATCAATCATTCAATCAATCATTCAATCAAGCATTCAATCAATCATTCAAGCATTCAATTAATTAATCAATCATACAATCAATCAATCATTCAATCGATCGATCAAACATTCAATCAATCATTCAATCAATCTTTCAAGCATTCAATCAATGAATCAATCATTCAATAGTTTAATCAATCAATCATTCAAGCATTCAATCAATGAATCAATCATTCAATAGTTTAATCAATCAATCATTCAAGCATTCAATCAATGAATCAATCATTCAATTGATTAATCAATCAATCATTCAATCATTCAAGCATTCAATCAATCATTCAATTAATTAATCAATCAATCATTCGAGCATTCATTGAATCAATCAATCATTCATTTATTCAATCAATTAGTTAATCAATCAATCATTCAATCAATCAATTTTTCAAACAATCAATCAATCATTCAATTAATTAATCAATCAATCATTCGAGCATTCATTGAATCAATCAATCATTCATTTATTCAATCAATTAGTTAATCAATCAATCATTCAATCAATCAATTTTTCAAGCAATCAATCAATCATTCAATTAATTAATTAATCATTCAAATAATCATTCAATCAATCATTCAACCAATCAATCAATCATTCAATCAATCATTCAATCAATCAATCATTCAAGCATTTATTGAAGCAATCAATCAATCATTCAATCTATCAATCATTCAATCAATCATTCAAGCATTCATTGAATCAATCAATCATTTAAGCATTCAATCAATTTCAATCAATCAATCAATCAATCAATACCCTTTAGCTCCCCAAAGAGTATATGCCTTCATCAAACATACCAAATCCTCCTGTCACGTGACATCAGTTCGTTCTTTCCACATCTTCCTCATCATCTTTATGTCTATCTCTAGTTGTCTTCTCCGTGTGTTTGTTGGTCTACCTCTGCCACTCTTTCCCTGAGGATTCAAATACAGACCATCTTGTAATGCTATAAACATGTTTCTTCAATGTGTGTTCTATCCATCTCCAGCGTACGTCTGAACACTTGTTTCACTATCACTTGTCTCATTCTCGTTACCGGTTCCACATCGGTAATCTTGTCTTGCTATTTCAGTCCTTCTAATATACGCACGCACTCATTTATGAAAGTCTATATCTTTTTGGTTGTTGTTTTTTGTTGTTCTCCATGTTTCAGAGCCATACAATAGGACTGATTTGTCATTTGAGTTGAAGATTCTTATTTTTGTGTTGGACTTGATTTCTCTTGTTCTCCATATATTTCCCAATGCAATGAAAGCTCCTCTTGCTTTTTGTATTCTTGTTGTGATTTCACTGTCTGTCACTCCAACTTTGTTATATTGCTGCCAAGATATGTGTATGATTCTACATCTTGTAGTTGTGGTGTTTCTTCACGTTCGACCTTGTTATCATTTCTTGCATTTATTTTCATTATCTGTGCCTTTTCCCTGTCTATATTCAGACCCATTAGCCGTGACCACTCATAGAATATTTTAATTTTTTCTTGCAGGTAATTATGGTTATGGGACAGAAGAACCAAGTCATCTGTCAAATTCTGATCATCAAGCTATTCAGTCAGATTTCACTGGATCTCATTTCTGTTGTGAGATGTCGATGTTTTCATAACCCAATCTGTTGATAGTAAGAAAAGAAAATGAGACAAGAGGCATCCTTGTCGAACTCCAGTTCTTTTCCCAAACGGTTCTGTAAGTTATTCTTCATGTTAAGCAGGCAGGCAGGTAAGCAGGTAGGTAGGTTGGTAGCCAACTAGGTTTAAAAATAACGCCATCAGTTAAAAGAAATAGAATACAACAGCATGACAATCTAATTTGCTAGGTGCCACTGCCTGCGAGATGTTTCCCCCATCGCTACCCTGAGAACTACCAGACCCTCCAGCGCTAAAACGAGATTCTATACTTCTTCTTTCGATCTCTAATTCTTTCAGTATAATCTGGTGGGCCCTGTCAGCCTGTTCCTTTGCGAATGCTCTCTCTTTTTCCTTCTCTTCCTTTTCATGTTCTCTTTGCTTCTCTCTTTCCGCTGCTTCCTGTTCTGCTTTGGCCTTTTCGTGTTCCCTCTCCATTTTTTTTGTGGCTTTCAGCGGCTTTCTCTTCCCTTTCAGCGGTCTTTTCTGCTTCTATTCTTTCTTTGTCCACACACTTTTCCACATAGTCAACTAAATCTTGACCCGATAAACACATCTCTTTAGCCATACTTAGGTAAAAAGAGTGGAGATTTTGGGACGGCCATTCTGAGCAAGAAGTCTGTTTACAAAGCTACACAAAAATACAATTGCTACTTAACTAGTAAAACTTCAAATCACAACAAATTAGCCACAGCAAGAGAATTTCTTATTTCGCCTTACTTTTGTTACATAATTTTTTTTTTTTCTTTTCAATTATTCAATTATTCTCTTTCAAAATTAACTTTACTGTTATTTATAAATACATCGTATGCTCAGATTTAACAAAAATACACTCTGAATATATTCTTTCTGTATATCTGAAATTTATGTCAATCACTTCTAGGGAAATAACTAGACAGGTTCTATACTCTGGGACGAGGTCTGCAAGTTGTTTTATCAAATTTGTGAGTCCGAGTTCAGTACCGGAATGAGTCGCCCAATTTGTCACGGGTAGCCTCCCCTTAGCTCTGCAGTAGTGGTCCAACAGTGGCCAATACTCAAGAGTGACTGATGTGTGTCTTCAAAGGTGTCTACCTTCGCACAAGATTACTCTTGGCAGAGTTGTAGATAGAAGGATAATGATGCTTCTACTTCCAGGGAGTGTTCACAAGATATTCAGAAAAGCGACAGCAATGCTACATTGGCTGAGCACGTTAACTCTTATATCTGCCATCAACTTTTGTGAAGGATTGTGTAAAATAATTTTAGCTCGTACAAGCCCCAGCTGAGTTAATTCAGCGAATTTCCTCTTATTATTATGTAGCTCTGCTTATGTGTATTTAAGAACTTGTCTGAGACGTATGGACTTAGTACATTCAAAATGATTAAATCAACTTTAGATTTGTCTTTATACAAGTAACAAATTTAATAATCAATTATGTTTTAACAGTTTTAAATAGTGAATAATTATTTAACAAAAATGCTCATCGTCAATGATGTTAGGGAGGTTTGAGTAAGTGTTCACGTGGCAGCTTTCATGTTTCTACTTAGCTGCCAATGAGTTTGTCTTTTCTGCTACAGCTGATATTTGGGTCTTTGCAGATGGAGGACTGCATCACTCACGTCCCTGGTCAATGTTGTAAGGCGCAGCTAGTTCCAGAAGCGTCAGGGAGTGTCTACGAAGTTGGTCCCGCGTCTCTAAGACCAGTCTGAGGATGGTGTCTAGCGTCGACATGACCACTTATACCCTCACTTGTTTCAGAAATAGTACCCTCAACTGGTACCATCAAGTAGTGTCACAAACGAAGAGAAACAAATACCCTCTGAGTATTGAGTTTCCCGACACATACTAATGTGCCCCCCCCCCCCCCTTTTTTTTTTCTTCATTTCACTATCCCATCTACCTCAGAACTTTTCCTCTCGCTGAGAATTAATATTAGTCCCATTGGTCGGAAGAGCATTCATTACATTTAAATTGAATAGATTTATATTTAACTTTACATGGTACATTGGTTGAAAAGTTTGATAATTTAAACTGAATACCTTTCCCTTTACATCTACCATGTTTGGAAATGTAAACGGTATAGATTGAATATGTTTATATTTATATCTACCATGTTTGAAAATGTTAATGATATAGATTATGTACATCCTTTCTTTCAGCATTCACTCCCTGCTCCCTATAGAACTTGGCACTACCTCTGCTTTTGGTTCTTTGTAAGAAACTCGCAATAAAGCAGTCACAAGCACTGGCAAAGGTGGTTCATGAAATCAACATTCTATATGCTGAGGTTGCCAGCCTCAAATGACTTGGACATCCACAAGCAATTTTCACATATTAATATTCACACGTCACTATATACATATTATCGCCATCGTCTTCTTCTCATCTCTTTGTCCACTGGCACTTGTCTAGTTCTTGTCCTCAGTTCCACGTTGGTAACCTTATCATACCATTTCAGTCCCTCTATTCTACGCAAGCACCCATTTATGAAAGTCTGTAGCTTTTTGGTTGTTGTCTTTGTTGTTCTCCATGTCGCAGAGAAATACAATAGGACTGACTTCACATTTGAGTTGAAGATTCTTATTTTCGTGTTGGATCCGATTTCTCTTGATCTGCATATATTTCCCAATGCAATGAAAGCTAATCTCGCTTTTTGTATTCTTATTTTGATATCCCTGTCTGTCCCTCCAACTTTGTCTATATTGCTGCCAAGATAAGTGTTCGATTCTACATCTTGTATTGGTGCTTCTTCAAGTTTAACCCTGTTATCATTACCTGCATTTATTCTCATTATTTGTGCCTTTTCCCTGTGTATTTTCAGACCCAATTGCTGTGACCTCTCATCGAGTGTTTTCAATTTGTCCTGCATCTGATTACGGTTATGGGACAGAAGAGCCAAGTCATCAGCAAAATCCAGATCATCCAACTGCTTAGTCAGAGTCCACTGGATTCCATTTCTGTTGTGTGTTGTCGATGATCTCATAACCCAGTCTATTGCTAATAAGAAAAGAAATGGAGACAAGAGGCATCCCTGTCGCACTCCTGTTCTTATCCCAAACGGTTCTGTAAGCTGTCCTTCGTGAAGAACTCTGCATGTCATGTCTTCATATGTTTTCTTTATTAAATTAATGATCTTCAGGGGAACTCCATAATGCCTCATTAATTTCCAAAGTGATTCTCTGTCTACACTGTCAAATGCCTTTTTGTAGTCCACAAATCCAATGTATAGTGGTGAATTCCATTCCAGACTTTCTTCAACTATTATTCTCAAAGTGGCTATCTGGTCTGTACATGATCTGTTTTGTCAAAAACCTACTTGTTCTTTTAATATCTCATGTATAATCTTATTTAATACTTTTCCTGGCACTGATAGTAACATTATTCCTCTATAATTTGTGCACTCTTGTAAATTTCCCTTCTTAGGCAACTTAACTGGATATCCTTCCTTCCATTCTGCTGGTATCTCTTCCTTTTCTCAGACTTTACCAAGTAATTTATATAACATCTCTGTAGCCGTGTCGAAATCTGCTTTGATTGCCTCTGCTGGAATGCCAAATGGTCCAGACGCTTTTCCATCTCTTAGAAGCTTGATGGCTTTCTTTATGTCTTCCTTCATTGGTCTGTCACCGTTAAATTGTAGCTCTCTTCTGCTGGCTGGATGTCCGGGGGGTTTTGTGGAGCTGGTCACGAACACTCGTCAACAGTGTCGGAAAAGTTAATGATTTTAATATGTTCCTTGCCACAAAGGCTGAAAATGTACTAGAGTTTTCTCAGGAAGAACCAAGTCAGGCTCGCTGGGCCTGTTACTTCTTTTAAAGTTCTTGTAAAGGTTATGGACCAAGTCCTTAAAAGAATGTTTTTGTTCTTCACATATATTTACTCTGTACTTAACGCTGGCAAAGTTTGGGTTACCCCACTATTCACTGAATAAAGAAAAAAACACATATAAAATAATTATACTTACTATGTACACGTTATAACTTACATTTTAAACTAAACATTTAACACTCCCGTGAAATAAGTTATATTCAAAATCAATCATTATGAATTAGGAATACATACGTATCGCGTCAATACTCACTGATGTAGCATTTCAGTTATAAGTTAATTTTTTAAAATATATTCTCGTCTGATTATTTAGCAGTTAAATTTAATTCCTTATAGCTTCCTGGTTTTAAGCTAGAAATTATACTTTATTCTGCTTTCCACTGAAACACGTCACTAGAAAATAATACAGACTATATTTTAATTCTCTCTGCACAAAAGAACTAGTGAAAAATAGGCGATTAACACTTAATCACTCACAAAATATTAGATACTCAATGTAATATTTACCTCAACACAGAACTACGGTATCACAACGAAACTAAGAGGTTCACTTATAAGTTTAAGTATCTAGAACGAAGTGACCACGTCTACTGCAAATGGAGAATGAGTGAAATCAAGTTTAAAACTCTGATTATATCTATCAAACGGACCAAGATGAGCGCTATTTCCAAAACCACGCAATAGCTCCCCTTTCCTTAACACCTACGTACCTTAGACGCCAGCTCATAACAGCCAAAACGTGCGTCTTCGCACCTTACGCCTAACAAACTGGCCGAAAAGTGCCGTGACAGAGGAAACTACCAGACAAATGTCTCCTCATCATGTCTGACAGAGTGAGTTCTCACACGTTTATGTCGATAATCTAGCCCAAGAGCGCTGTGTCATGAGAGAAGTATAGACACCTGTCTGCTTTCTGTGTCTGACCAGATGTCGGGTTTCACACCTCACCTGAGCACTCAGCCGATGAAACTACGTTGTGACAGGTGAAAATGCAGACGATATGTCTGAGATAGATGAACATTCACAGGTTACGTCTACAACGCAATAACCTCCAGAGTCCGACATCTACGTAATAGAATGCGTATCAGTATGAGAAAGAAAACCGGTAGTGTGAGAATGGGAAAGAAAATATTTTTCGCAAACGAACGAATGCGAAAAATACGGGAAAAGGATACAGAGTGATTATATTCCCTCATTTCTGCTGCTACTTTCCCTTGTTCGTTTGATACACAATAATCAAGTTTATATTTCAGATTCATCAGAATATTTATCAGACTTTTGGGCCTGTTCAAGAAGTTTTCTTTCTTCTGATATTTGGACATAGAACTCAGCACAAGAGAAATCCTTAAAATGGGTCTTTATAACGGTTAAAGCTTTCACTGTCTCAATTTTAAGTCTGTTTTTTTTCGTCTGTCCAAAGCGCATTTATTAATGAAAAAACACGTTCAACAGCTGCATTGGATCATGGCAGTGCCAAACAATAACTAGGCATTTCAGGTTCTCAGCATTTATATCCTGCTTTGTAAAATGAGCGAACATCTCACACCATTTTTCACTGACACTTTGATCCTTCAGTTCACTCCACACATCAAATTTGCTTTCACAATATTTTTTCACACATGCAAACTCATCAAATAAGTCCTCTTCATTCACAGTAAAATTTAGTGACACTGTCTTCATGAATATGTAGCTTTCTTGGATGTTCTTCCAAGTCACAGACTCTTTTCCCTTCAAATTGATCCAATCCATAGACTGAAGAGGCGTAAGAAATGGTGTACACCACTCCTGAATATATTCAATGCAGGTGTCATAGAAATCTACTGCATAGCTTTGAAACTTTTCAACTGTTATGTGTCCTTCTTTTTCTAATTCATGCAACTGATTTCTCACAGTAGTGGTAAGAAACTTTTCTGTCTTCCTGTAGTTTAATTTTTCCACCAGTTTGTTTACTTCATCCTTCACTTCAATTACTGTTGTCTCTTGCTTTTCAACACATTTGATGGTATCAGAAAAGGTTTTTAACTGGCTGGCAATGAAATGCAGGAGTGTAATTGAAAGTGGATTTTCAAAGAAATTTTTGAGACTGGTAGGACATTTGTGAATGGAAATGAAATATGACTTCAATGCAGGGAAAATGTCAATAACTCTCTGGACTGCAGGCAAGAGAGAGAGCCATCTTGTCTTGCTGTTACCCAAAAACAGTTTTATATTCTGTATTGGTGATTTCGCAAAATGATTTGAGTTCCTCAACTCGTACACAATAAATGTGGAAATGCAGGTAAATCTTGTTAATTTGAATCCAGATTAGACGAGCAACATTCATTCAAAGCGGCCGAGTATAGCGATCTGGCCGCGGATCTGAGACACGATGGATTCAGTGCAAGGGTCATGGCGGTTGAAGTGGGCGCAAGAGGGCTTGTGGCTGCATCAGTATATGATTTATTGAAACTGTTGGGGCTGAAGGGACAGTCTAGAACAAGGGTACTGAAGAGGCTTAGCAAAACTGCCGAAAAGGCATCAGGCTGGCTGTGGAACAACCGCAATGGGCAATGGAAATCGTGACAATAAACGCTGCGGTACAGAAAACACCAAAATTTTTCGGTCCACAACGCTGAGTTTTTTTTTTTTTTAGTGTACTAGTGAACGGGCTGCGACTCTGGGGCAACAGGTGATGTATACTATAGGGAGTGTCAGGTACAAAATTTCAGTGGCTTGCGACGCGCAGGGGCTAAGGCTCGTCGGCTGCGCGCTAGTGTCTAAGTGTGTGTCCTTAGTTGTAAAGGGCGACGGAACGTACGGAATAATTTGTCTTCTCTTTGTTACTTTCACAATTGCCCCCACGGCTGGCGTTGTGGATTTAAAAGTTGCTACCATAAGTGAAATGGGTTCATTTTCGATACAAGACAACAGGAAGCTGAGATGCTTGGGAGTCATGACCCAGGTGGGTCCGCCCCCCCCCCTACCCTTTAGAGTGTAAAGGAGTAATCGGGCCGAAACACTTGTCGGATGGGGGGACTTCTTCTGATGATTAGTTTGCTTCCTGTTGTATCGCTCTGTAAAGAGTTTCCTATCATCTTAACTGAAGATCAATAGGTAAGCAATCCGCAGCAATCTGCACAGCATTATGTATCACATGTGCAGGACAACCAATACCAATTAAATTGTTCACAGTGTTTTCTTGCATTTTGAAGTACAGATTATTCTGTCCCTTTCTCTTCTTTCCACCAAAGTTTGTATTTGTATTATCTGCAGATATAGCAAAAACCTTTTTAAGGAGATCTGACTTCTGTAACACTTCCAACACATAAGAAAATAACAGTTCTGAAATTTCACCGCCTAAATTAACTAACTCCAACACCTTCACACCTTTTGCTGCATGATAATATCTCACGACCAAAGGCACTAACTTCTTGTCCAAGTGGTTTGATGAGTCGATTAATACTGATATGAAACGAGCTTCTTTTAGCTCTTCATCAATCTGCTTTGTCGCAAATGGCACAATAACATTGGTGACTATTGCCTTGCACTTTGTTTTCGAACATCTGAATTTATCGTTGAAAAGTTTTTTTTTTCTTGATGACTGTTGTGCAGTCCATGGACTTAAAGATGTGGTTATGCACCGCCGTGTGATAAGCGAAGGTTGCTTCCTGTGCTGCCAATGATAACTGTTTTTCCATTTCCTTTTCACTCTGGGTTTCGCATTTAAGAAATGACTTATACTGCTGTTGGAAGCCTTACTTTCAACAGCACCTTTATGTTTTTTTCGTTTTCAAGTGGTTGACTACGTCTGACCGACTGTCACGGAGTGTTTTGAGGGTATTTTGCAGGTGTGAATGTTCCCATGCTCCAGCGGGAGTTTATTAGTTATGTGAGTTGTTGTGAGCAGGGAATGCGTGCATTGTAATGATTTAGCTACAAGCAGGGTTGTGAGCATTGCTTGAGACAAGCTGTTAGCTTTTGTGATGCGTGAATGAAGATCAGTGGAGCGTGAAAGGGTTTCACGGGGTTTAGTGAATACGCATGAAAGGGGCAGTCAGCGGGAGGAGTGTGTTGGTTGGAGACGTGTGTTGAGTCAGTCGAGAGAGAGCAGACAGGAGTCAGCGTAGAGCGTAGAGAAGAGAAGGGTGGATGTCTATAGTAGGACGCGAGTAGAGGGCCGAAGTTGTGTTGTAGACGTTGCAGTAGTTATTCATGAAGCAGCCTATTTGTGGCTGTAGTTATTCCGAGAGCCAGAGTGTGTGCGGATACTCGGGATTTGTGATGCATATATTATTTGTAATGGCCCTACGTTCATTGTGACGTATTGTGAATATAATATATTGTTCGGAGATTGATACAGGCTGTTGGAGTTATTCCTTAGACAATGAGCTATACGAGCGGTGTATAAGTGTTGTCTATCTAATCTTTCACATCCACCTACATACACCCTACTCGTCACATTGGGGGCTCGCCGGGATTTGAACCCGGGACCTCTCGCAGCTGTGACTGTGTGCGGCGAGTAAACAGTGTGCTAGGAATGCTGCCTTACAAGTCTGTTTACATCGTTTGCTGGCGGCAGATGCTGCGAAACGGTGTGTTGTGACCAGAAGAATCTGTGTTGACCAGAAGAAGAGGAGCTGTGAAGCTGTCGTGTTGCAGAGTTCTACTCGACAATGTGAAGTGAAAAACACGAGCCCTGTTTTCCAAGGTGTGTAGCTTATGACGCTACAGAATCTGAACTGAGCGTGTTGTGCCGTGCTGTGTGTGGTCTTCATATTTCATCAACCTTGGGACTTGCTGAAGACATCATAAACATATCTACACGCTTGGATTTTAAGTATTATGTAGTTGTTCTGTGAACAATTAGTGTTCTTCATAATTCCTTAAGATATAGCTTAATTAGATATTATTCTGTTGTTATTCGTTTAAGAAAGTTACGTAACATTCTTTCATGCTCTAGTATACTAATGTTCTAGTAAAGTGTTTATTAAGTTTGTGGCGAGAGGTTTTATTTGGCTCTTGGATCAGTATGGTACTGACAATTACAGAAATAGAATTTCTGCAGAAAATGGTGAAGTCCCAGTGTCTGAGAGGACTACTGGTATCACAAATTAGTTACGGCTGTGAATGATCTGATCTCGAAAAAATAGTAGAGAGGAGACCGACATAAAGTGCCACCTCCGCTGTGTAACTAACTGTGATATTAAAAAAACAAGGAAACAGATTTTGCTTAACAATGATAAAATTGACAAGTCTTCAAATACAATTTCCTTATTATTTATTTAGTATATACACTATCTACTCTTGTGCTGAAGGGTGAATGTTGAAAAAAAAATGGAATGTAATGGAATTGTAAGTTTACATGTGATTTACAAATATTTATTATATATATATATATATATATATATATATATATATATATATATATATATATATATATATATATATATATATATATATATATATATATATATATATATATATATATATATATATATATATATATATATATATATGTGTGTATATAAATATTTTACAACAAGTTTTCCAATTATAGGAACAAAAAATTATATCAGCTGTGCTGTTAATTAAGGATATAACACTTATCAGCTATGCTGTTATTTTTGTCTCTTGCTATGCTAATTCACTTTCTCATCACTGACAGTTTCTATGCTCACAATGCTGACAGAAATGGTACTAATGTGTACTCATCTCTCTAAGGTCTGTTCTTCTTTGGTTGGTTCACACAACATCGGCTGAGTATCGTTCCTTTAGCCCACCCAAGACTGAGGGGGACCAAAGATGTAGAGTCAGGACAACCTCTATGCTCCTGCGGAATTCCAGGCAGCTGGATTGACGACCCACGATCTCAGGTTTTAGGACACGAATAAAACCTGTAACAAGGAAAAATATGGGCTAATTTATGTCCTCAAGCCCACCTATTTCTATTGTATATGATATGAGCGTGTCTCAGTGTCTGCATGTAGGATGAATGACAACATGGCTTAGTATGATTTAGCAATAGCGAGACAAGACAGGTGTCTACTTGCAAAACATTCTTTCTGATAAACTAATACATGGATACATTCAATAATATAAATTCAATGCATGAATACATTCAATGATATAAATTCAATACATGAATACATCCAATAATATGTATGCAATACATGAATACATCCAATAATATGTACACCTAGGTGTGATACAACCATTTCCTTCCCCCTATAATATACCAGGCCCTTGCTAAACTGGATGGCAACATATATCCTAACCATATTGTTGTGTTCTGATGATAGGAGTATATGCGACGAGGACTGTCTGGTTACATATATATATCAGGTTGGAGTTATAGGAGACAATAGATTGAGTCCTAACAAGGACTGTTTTGGTTATATTGCAGTTGGTCTGAGATAATAGATTGAAGTTATAGGAGACAATAGGTTGAGTCCTAACAAGGACTGTTTTGGTTATATTTCAGTTGGTCTTATCTGAGACAATAGATTGAAGTAAAGGAGACAATAGGTTGAAGTATGAGTCCTATTAGTCTTCGTCTGTTCAATCATAATAGGAAATACAATCATTATACTTAATTTCACCAAGATACAATCAGTAACCTGATAGGTAGTATAAATGACACACAAAAAATACCAACATTATAGACCTGCTGAAAGCCTATTTTTCTAAAGGTTATCGTAAATATATTTACCCTCTAAGATTCAAACCGGCCAGATTTTGACTCGACTTAGCAAAGCAGGCTGCAGGTCATTGCACTCCAGGTAAGCTATAAATCAAGGTGACAGCTTCTCCTCTTCAGTCGGTCGGTATCTCTGGCGTCGCGTCGGTGATGTGTGATTATGCATAAAATCCGCCCGATTATATAGGTAGGTGAATGCTTAAGGAAAGCGTTTGGTTGGTTCCTGGCGGAGCAAAATGATTGGTTTCCTGCAGTTTAGTCTCATGCTCTGTACAGCCTAATTTTATTCAGTTTTCCTCCGCCATCTTGCGTGAACAAGATGGCCGTTAATTTATTCTGTCTCAGAGAATGGTGAACGGTGCTAGTTGATTGGTTGAAGCAAATCTGTATCTCGACATAGTGATTAACAAAGTAGTGGGTTACACTCGTTTCACGACAAAGTTTCTAATTAAAAAGGTAATTGTTGTTTTATATAGCACTAACAGTATATTTCATAAGAAATCAGTAGTTCTTTTTGTATACTGAGTACTTCTGTTTTCGCATTTAGTTTCTTCTCTTTAGTTCTGCTACTTTCTTCTTTCAGTAGTAATACTTATTTTCTACTTCATCTTTAGTGTTGCTGTTCTACTGTAGTTAGTTTTCACTCTGTCTTTGCATGTTTATATGTGATGTAGGTTTTAGGTTACATTGCAGTTAGAATTAGTTATCATACTTTGTGTATATCTGCTCTGCCTGTAGCAGTGTCATTCCTGTCTGTTTTAAACATTGATTATATTGCTTATATCTGATTCACCTATAACAGTGCTAACCCTTTCTATCGTCCTTCTCTCTTATTCTTCCGTACATTTTTATTTGTATTTTAATAGCTTGAATTATATACTAAGTGTGTATTAAACATATTCCTCACAGGAACTGTTGTAGAGGTTGGACTTCTCAAAGTTACTGCTGCAGAGGTGACTTGGAGACAACAGATCAGATCAGTTTATCACCATAGCCTGCCATTTCAGTACACCAGGAAAAAGCTACGTAACCTTAGTTTGTTTTGGTTCACCATTATAAGGCCTTAATTCATTTATTTGTCCAGATTGCTCTATATGCTTCCATTGGCATTCATTGTTTCAGTGTTGTTGTTGGACGTGACGATTATGTTATTTATTTGTGTTTTGATTTCATCTATAGGATTTTGCGCTATTTATTCTTAGAAGGGGTCCTATCCTGTGGGCAGGATCAGTTGTATTGCCCTTCACGAATAAACTGTCCATTTTGGCATTAGTTGTGTACGTGCAGTTTGTTGTTGGTTGTGTATTACATTCCCTCTTTGACGTTCTGTGTATATGGTGTATTCTTCAGTCATTTTCTTCTTACACTATCCTGTAAATACGTTAAATATTTCAATCTCCTGTTTTCGTTCGTTATAAAGGTCTGGTATTGTATATTTCAATATTACTTCTGTCACACATCTTTCTTTTTTCTGTTACTGACCTACCAGTTAGTTTTTGTTAAATTAGGGTGTAGTACTTATCATCATCATTTGTATCATTGTTTTGTAGGGTCAATAATTTATTTGGGTAGACATTGAGTACAGTGAGTAAGGTGTCATCTTAGTTTTTGTTTAAGATATTATTTTGAGGTGTGAACTATTTTGACATTAAGTTAGAATATCTGAGGTGCATATAAGTCATATATATTTATAATCATGTCAACACTTATGGATTTTATCCTTGTCGGTGAGAAGATAGGAAAATCTGGAGAAGATCTCTTAGCGTTTGCACAAGCTCAATTTAAAGAGGTGCAGGATAGACAAGAACGACATGAGGAGCGAGATAGAAGGAAAGTGGAAGCAGAGGAAGAAACTAAGAAAGCAGAGGAAGAGACTAAGAGATTAGAGATACAGAAACAAATGAAAGAGATAGAAGCACAGAAAGAAATTAAAGAGATAGAAGCACAGAAAGAAATTAAAAAGATAGAAGCGGACAAAGAGGTATCATTGAAAAAACTCGAGTTAGAGAAGTCGAGTTCAGACTCATCATCAAAAAAAGAGTATGGGAGTATGTACAAGTTGAAACTCCCAATTTTCAACGAATCCATAGATTTTATGGACTGTTTTTTGGAGAGGTTTCAAACGAAGGCAACTGCCTTAAAGATTAATAAAGAACTGTGGGGATCACTGTTGACAGATTATTTAACAGGGTCAGCATTAAAAACAGTTTTTCAATTAACTGTAGAAGATAGATTAAATTATGAAATAGTGAAGGAAACTTTGTTACGCAAAAACAGATTAAATGAACAAGGCTATCGATTAAAGTTCCACACTGCGATGCCAAGTAGTGAGCAAGATTTTGCAGAGTTTATCGCAGAGATTAAGATGTTATTGAACAGATGGATTGACCTATCGGGCAGTGCTAAAGATTTTGATGAACTATGTGATTTGATCTTACGTGATAAGGTGATGTCTTCATGTAGCTCGGAGTTGTTGGCTTTTTTCCAAGAAAAAAACCGGAAAATATTTCGGCAATGTCTCAGTTAGGTCAACAGTGTGCAACAGCACATCCAGGGAGACCGATTCATAAATCGGCGGTGCCAGAAACATTTACGACATGTGTGGCCAAGCGGAGTTATGAAGCACGACTATATCGGAGACAAAATTCTCGTAGTGAGGAGAGACCTTATGATAAAAAGGCAGTAAGTAGGAAATTGACAGAAAGAAACTTCCGTACATCCCCCAGAAAACAGCAGAATATGGCAGAGTCAGTTAGTAGAAGACCTTCTGGTTGTTTTAAATGTGGATCACCATGCTATGGAGCAAAGTTTTGTGACAAGCCTGAACCTTAGTCTGTGGCCGAGCCTCAGACTAGCACTAAAGGTAGTCCACAGAAGAGCCAGCATGAGGAGTACAGATGCTTTGGGTGTAATGGGATTGGCCACCTTCAATTCGATTGTCCTAATAGGAAGTTTGAACGCGCAAGTTCGGTGGTAGTCTTAGATACATTCAACAACGAGAGTTGTGAAGGGTGCAGACCACTTTTTCATAAAGATGAGACACCAATTCTGATTTGTGGCCACCCGCTTCCATGTTTATCAGCAGTTCATACAGATGGGAACATAGTCTTGCATCCAGGGTACGTAGGACATAAAGTTGTATCCGTCTTGAGGGATACAGGATGTACGACAGTTGGGGTGCGGAGATCATGTATTGAGGGGTCTCGTTGGTTGGGTCAAACTGCTCGATGTATCACTTTTGGTGGCAGGGTGGAGTTTTACCCTCTGGTGTTGATAGATATTGATACGCCATTCTTGCGGGGCAGGGTAAAAGCATGTGTTCTTGACGATAATGCGGTCGCTGATCTGATACTTGGAAATATTCGTGGTATTAAAGAGTGTACTGATGAGGATATAAAACTATGGAAGCACAAACATAGAGACGATACTTATGGAGGAACTACTAGATTGCAAGGAAAACCTAGGGTAATTCCTGTAGATAGCATGTCATCTGGTAATGTCCGAGTTGCTGATACTTCAGTATTAAATTTAATTTCACCCCAACAAGAAGATATATCGTTTCCAAAACAGCTGGGTCAACCAGAAACTAACATTGAAGGGTATATTATATCAGCAAATGAATGGGGTGAACGTAAGATGAATATTCAGGAAAGGGCAGTAAATGAAACAAAAGTGAACTTTAATTTGCCAGAAGAAGGCGAATCTGTCAAATATCCTGAGACAAACCGGATGAAAGAAGAGCGCAAAAAGCTGATTGAGAAGTATCGCAGAGTAGGCCGTGGTGCTCGTATACCACATGAGAAACATTACATAAGAGAAACCAGTGACTTAAGAGATTCTAGACACTCTAGAGGAAGCCGCATGAGTAGTAATGATTACTGTGGTAATTTTCAAAGTAAACGTCAGATTGGATTTAGAAACAGGTACAGAGGACAAAATATAAACAGAGGATTTTGTTCCAGCAGACCAAGCTATAGTGAACAAAAAGCTGGAGAAATATACAGAGATAGTTTCAGAAGAGATTGCCGCTGGATAGACAGAAGAGAGTTACCCTCTTTACAGTAGAGCACGTTATAGATGGTGTTATGGTAGGGATAGCTGTTGTTGTGGCTGTGGTAGTAGCCGTAAATATCATCATCCCAAATGGAGCAACTACTCTGAAGAGTATGACAAAGGCTGAAATTAATATGATGCTGGAAGGGGCTTCTGATAGTATAATATTGAAATTACAGAGCCCGAAAACTAACATCACTAACTCAGAAGGAAGGGCCTAACAGAGTGATTTGTACAAGTAAGTGTCAAGGTGACTTAGATAAAATTTGAGAAAATATTTGCAAGTAGTCAACTTTTGATGCTTTCTGATTTAGACAAAATTTTCTTTCTCAGGGCAAATGCTTCGGCATTGGTCATATGTGGTTGCCATTAGTTTTCTGCATTCTGCCAAGTCACCAAGCAGCTGAACATTAACCTTACAACAGTTTGATGTTACTAGTAGGACAAGATACCAGACGAGAGAATTTTTGATTATGATAAAGCATGTTAACTTGTAGTTATATTTGTATAAGTTTGATAACTTTACATGAAGTTTGTAGATTGTGCATACATTTCTCTAATATGAAAATGAATTTTTTTTAGCTTTAGAGATATTGCATATGATTATCGCTAGAATAATTTGTATGCTACTAGTGTGGGTTGATGTATTTTGTATGGAAGCATTGTTTGCTTTGATGATGTATTTTAAGTTTGATGATGTATAGCACTCCCATCTTTGTCTTCACTGTGAAAAACCCCGGTTTTTCACGCGGGGAAAGGGGTGGATGTCACGGAGTGTTTTGAGGGTATTTTGCAGGTGTGAATGTTCCCATGCTCCAACGGGAGTTTATTAGTTATGTGAGTTGTTGTGAGCGGGGAATGCGTGCATTGTAATGATTTAGCTACAAGCAGGGTTGTGAGCATTGCTTGAGACAAGCTGTTAGCTTTTGTGATGCGTGAATGAAGATCAGTGGAGCGTGAAAGGGTTTCACGGGGTTTAGTGAATACGCATGAAAGGGGCAGTCAGCGGGAGGAGTGTGTTGGTTGGAGACGTGTGTTGAGTCAGTAGAGAGAGAGAGAGCAGACAGGAGTCAGCGTAGAGCGTAGAGAAGAGAAGGGTGGATGTCTATAGTAGGACGCGAGTAAAGGGCCGAAGTTGTATTGTAGACGTTGCAGTAGTTATTCATGAAGTAGCCTATTTGTGGCTGTAGTTATTCCGAGAAGCAGAGTGTGTGCGGATACTCGGGATTTGTGATGCATATATTATTTGTAATGGCCCTACGTTCATTGTGACTTATTGTGAATATAATATATTGTTCGGAGATTGATACAGGCTGTTGGAGTTATTCCTTGGACAATGAGCTATACGAGCGGTGTATAAGTGTTGTCTATCTAATCTTCCACATCCACCTACATACACCCTACTCGTCACACCGACCACCATGTGAAATGCAAAATTTAGAGCTGCATAAAGTGCATTCCACATTTTCATCTACACCTTTAATGAAGGGAAATTCTCTTGTATTGTTATCATTTATACTGCACTTACGTTTCGGCATTATGCGAATGAAAAACGATAAAAATACTGTATAATAATGCTAATACGGATTAAATGATTTGGTAGATGCTCACTGAACACTGTTTTGGTCGACTTTCGAATTTTGTGTTCGCGATTCAAACCGAGGGTCCACTTTAACCGGAAATTGATAAAGTAACACTGCTAAAACACGGAATAAAATCCGTTACCCAAAGATTTTTTTTTCAGGAAGGACCCTTAAAAAGCGGGACATTTGGAATAAATTCGGGACACCGGGACATTTTATCCAAAAAAAACGGGACTGTCCCGGGAAAAACGGGACGAATGGCAACCCTATCCTAGAAGAAAGAAGATTAGTCAGTAACACAGACTCTTTTCGGCTTTTTCTGTGTTGCATCATACGCCTCCCTGCGAGAGGACCTTCTCCCGTCTTGGATGATTGTGTTTTATTTTCTTTAATTGACTTGTCCATGTTTGTTGAAGTTTTTTGTGGTTTAAATTTTTTACAGGATGGGGTAACCAGCCCCATGCCCAACCCTCCTTAGTCGCTTTCTACGACATGCATGTTACTATTCTTTGCTCCCCTTTCGGGCCCCGGTAACACACGGGTGAAGATAATGAATAACAATAAAGTAATACGAGAAGTTAGCAAACAACAAATTCTAATATAAATAATAATCACCATTATATCACAAAAATGAAAATAAAAGTACACTAAATACCCTAAATATAACCGACAATTAGGCTGAACAGGGTAGGCCGATTTGTGGTTGAGGTATCTGTTGCTAGTCCGTTCTCTTCTCATTCTTCTAAAAATTAACAAACAACACCTGGAACTGAATAACGCCGTAGCCATAACTTGAGACAACCGACACTTTTGGTACCTTACTGTACAAATCGATTTTGAATGCTGGGACAGAAATCGACAAGTAGCAGAAGCGAGAAATTTCCTTAAATGGCGTTAAATCCTTTCGATGGTTGGTTAAACAAATAAACGTCACCACAATTCTCGCAGAAGCGGGTAAAAGTCGTCAGATATAATTATGCGTTCCATAAGATGGCTGACAAAAATTTCCAGCCTCATATTCTGGTTGGATGATTCATCGCTGAATCTCAGGAGAATCTCAGTCTAATCAGTTCTCATTTAGGTCACAGAGTCCTTAATTATTATATAATGGATTTTGAAGACTAAATTATTCGTTCTCTTATTCTCATTCTCTCTCTCTCTCTCTCTCTCTCTCTCTCTCTCTCTCTCTCTCTCTCTCTCTCTCTCTCTCTCTCTCTCTGTGCGTGTGTGTCTCTCTGTTGACTTTAGGTATAAATGCCTTCTGGAAAACAGTATAGAAATGAATTTAAAACGTAGTCATAACTCGAGGGAACCAGCACGTTCTCTGACTTGACAGGCCTGCGTGCCCAATTCTAGACCCTTTGAAAATAAAGTTCGTTCGTTCATCCCCCCCCCCCCCTCTCTCTCTCTCTCTCTCTCTCTCTCTCTCTCTCTCTCTCTCTCTCTCTCTCTCTCTCACACTTCACGCGAAATAATAATAAAAGAAACTACTCATTGTTACAATGGTACCTGTTGTTTACCACACTCTCATGGCCTGTGCCGTCCTCTCAAGTTCTTTCTATGTCTTCTTTATTCGTATTGCTGTTCCCAGTTCTGATCTACGTGGGGTTTTATATTTTGATGTATACCTCACTTACCATGGAGATTCCAGAAAAAGGTGTGACGTGTAAACACTATCAAAAGGTGTGCCCTTTCCATCGTCAACGTCTGCCTCTCATCTCCTGTTCCACTAGAACTTGTCTGGTTCTTGTCATCAGTTCCACATTGATGATTCTGCCATACCATTTCAATCATTCTATTCCATGCAATGATCCTTGTATGAATCATTTATGCACTTCTTGCTTGTTCTTTTTGTTGTTGTGACGTGAATATGTAAATAGACCCTCAGAAATCCGACTACCTTGTTTCCTCATTAGTATTTATTTTTCTGCAACGAAAAAGCTACTTTATCTTGGAAACGAAGTTCCCTGATTCTTTCCCGACTAGGCCGAAGGTGTGAGATGTAACACTCTGGAGAGATATTGCACTAAATCCGTATATATTCTGCCTTCACTCCGTAGTCAGTATCAGTCGCTCAGAAATTTTGGAATAAATCTAAGCACGCCAGACTAGGAACCATTTTATTCGCTAAATGTGTTAAATTGTCCTGTGGGGATTTAAATTTCTGATTGAGGTAATATTTTAAGTTCTGCTTAAGTATTAAATGTGTTAAGAGTTTTACCATTTTATTCACTGCTATTCCCTAGCGTTAAGACTAGCGAAATAGAAAAACGCGTAGATATTTTCTTACCAGTGGTTCAGTAATGTAAAATCCATCAACCATTTTTCTAATCTGACTTTAGTATAATGTTAAGAGTGACGGATAAAGTGACAGAGTAGTATGCGCATTATATTTCTTTGTGTGTACATTTTTTTTAATGACCAGGGTTTTACCATGTGTTAAAAACCGATAGACGTCAACAATCAACTAACTAGTAATGACAGGCGATATTGGTTAAGGACATAGTCATAATTCAATTAAAACTCACATCGTGCGTTGAGTGTTTTACCGAGTCGGCGGAACGGCTGCATGCCTAAAACCAGAATCCGTACTTGCGAAGCGAAGCGCGATAGTATAAGCTTAAATTACCGTGTGCCTTTTAATTTAATTTGGAGACGTAAAGGATAAGAGATCACACTTTACGCAGTGTGGTGGGTTTTGATGTTAAGAAGAATGGTGTGCATGTAGTTGTACTTGAGTGAGGTCAACTGTGAAGGTCTCTGAGGTAGACAATGGACAGCTGTGTTACAGAGAACCTTTCTTAATACCACCTTACGATCTCACTCTAAGTTATATTCTTTCTTGACTAGCGCGACTGAAAGCTACATACAGTGTCTAGGGTAATGTAAGAGTGATGCTATAAGAATTCAATACAAACACATATACATATACATACAGATATTAAATGCTATTATGAACTTGACTAACACCAGTGAGTAAATTTTATGGTTTTGAATTTCTTTTTCAAATTTATTTGTCCGGAACCTAAAATTATTTTGGGTCAGGACCACAACTCAGTTGAATTACAATATATATATATATATATATATATATATATATATATATATATATATATATATATATATATATATATATATATATATAAATATATATATATATATATATATATATATATATATATATTTACATAAATAGGACCATGTGTCCAAAGAACATTGTTACAAATGAAATTTTCAAATATTATTTCTTAATCTATGATAACTTCTGGTATTAGGAGATAGGTTGGGAATTTATCCTCATTCCAGTGTTCTTTTGTTAATTATCTCACTGTTTATTTTAGGCACTTTTGATGGAACTGTATTTAGTATAATGGAGATCTGTCCAAAGTTATTTTTATGATAAGTTGTCCCAGGCCAGATATTATGACTTATCTGGACCCAGGAATCACAGCAATTGTCGTAGATTCGGCCACAAGCCACAGTCTCCTCTGGTCTCTCAAATGCTTGAGTACAGAATTAGTAAGAGGGACTCCTCACAATAATGTAGGCTTTCTCACTCAGACAATTCATTGACACCAGATAAGTGCCAGCAGAACCCCACAAGTTTCAATGAAAAACACACAAGTTATACGTTGACTGGCAATAGAATTACACATTCGTTCATTCTGCCTTTGTCCAGACTGCTGAGATAAATATGGTCTACAGCAATGCTGCTCTCAACGCACCTGCTTCATCTAAGGTTTTTGAAAAATGTTTAACAAAGCCTTATAATTTCAAACGCAGCTTTGGTAAGCTGGCCAATGATTTTCCATCTCTCAATTGTAAATAAAGTCTTTCAAAATAAAATTCAACGGTTCCTACGTTACTCGGTTAGTATATTTTTAGTTTTGAGGTCAGCCAATAATATTTCGCCTTCCTTCAAATTTCATCCAATCCAATTTCTCGTACCTTCTTAGTCTTTATTTCCCCTAATTTTTTCCACAAAAATATGCCATAAAAAATTAAGCAGGCATGACTTGTTCTGACAGTCTGTCCGATCCACTATTGTATTATTAACAATATTTGATTATTTAATGGACTATTTGTGTAACTAACACCCTATTCTTGCTCAGGAAGTCCTAAGGTACACGAAGATATAATTTGTATGGGGCTAGGTGGCTTAGTTCAGAATTCTATATTTTTTTAATAATATCCAACCTATTCATGTCTTTTTGCACTACTTTCAAGCTAATTACGAGAGTTTCTCGTAGTACGTGAGAATTACGTCATTCGCAATAAGAGCTAAGCCTGTTTTCGTGACCCAATCGTCTACATGTTCTAACTTTTGCATCGTATTTTGAAAATCGCCCTAGGCAAGGCTAGCAAGTTGGTTTTATTTTTAGAAACAATGCGAGACGCGATTAGTATTGGGTTATCTATCCGTTCCCCTCCCCTCTACAATGTATTCTAGGCAAATACTCCATTTGAACTTGGAAAAGTGGTACGTTTATTGTCAAGGACGAATTTGAAAAGGGGTACCTTTTATTAGGTTATACTGCGTTATCAACTAATTAATACGCTGAAGGCGTAGGTGACGACAACAATTCCCGACTAAAATTTTTAGTTCTATCCTATCTTTGACTTTATGCACTATACTGTTATATTCTAATTTAGATATTGTATTTAGAATTTCACCACACGCAGGATAGCATAGGATTTTCATTTTTTGGTTAAATGTTTGTTTTCTTCCCAATATAGGCTCGGTCAAAACCAGCAGCCAGCGAGTTTTCTCTTACTGTGGGCTTTTACTCAGTTACTGAAGGTATACGAGCCGTAACTTGAGCTAAACTAGACTTACAAATATCCAGATTTGTGTATTAAATTTATCACCCTACTGCGGCAATAAACATAACATTTTTCCCGACTATTGACAGTCGTTTTTCCCAGGTGAATTTTTTTATCCAAGAGATACGCTGTTTCAAAATCCGCTCTCATCCCAGAGAAAAGTCAAGAGGATTTATTATCATCATCATTGTATAACGTAAGAGTCGTAGCCCCTAGAGGCTAGACAATACAGGAACTATTTGCCTCCTTTTGTTTTATATCTGTGGGCGTCCCGAAAACGCCTTGCTTCAATAACTATACGCGGTGATACAGGACTCATCCAGGAAAAATAAACTCACCAACTTTGGCGACTACCTCGGACTTATTATTAACTACCAAGGCTAGTCTGGGGCCATATTTGGGCGACCCACCAGACACTAGAGGTTCATACATTATTGTTGTTCTTTCCAAGGAATACCTACACCAAGTATTGGGTAAGCAAGTATGTCTGTGGCCACAGAATGACTGAGTGAAAAACGAGAGACAGAAAAATATTTTCCTTTTGTTACAATCATTGTACTCATATTCTTTTTGTTCGCTAACTGAATATTTTACTGGATAGCTTAAGTAGAAACTTTGTTCTTTACTATACTGTATATTCTATACCCTAGTGTTAATCTTTGACCTTTTGGGTTATTGACTTCTTGCGGGATCTTTTCTCAACAGAGGGGAGGGCACTTAAGAGGTTTTTCATAATTCTGTAAACTTGATTTATATTGATTTCTATATGTTTTATGTTGTAAAAAGTTTAAGTGATAATAAACTAAACAAAACTTAATTTGTCGTGTCGGTCAGCCCCATACCGTATTATCCATAGTTTTTCACGTTTGTATGTCTTGTAGTCACATATTTGTGTGTGTGTGTGTGTGAGTGGTTAAACGTATATGTTACATGTATGGAGAGTAGGATGGTCTTATAATAAATTATCGTCGTAAAGATAGGCTGGACAAGAGTATCTTCTCAATCCAGAGACAGATTCTACCCTTAAACTATTCACTCGTGAAATATATTTCTTATACCTTATGTCTCCCCTTATTTACCACTATCACCTCTACTCAGACGGGACCAAATAAATCCTATAGCTATCTTTTAAATCTACGACAGTTGTTCTCCATGTTTCACACCCATATAATAGGACTGAATCAATATTTGAATTCTTCTTCTTCTTCCTCGTTCGTCCTGAAAAGGACGTTGGTTGCGTTGTGTCTGTTTATACCGGAGCTGCGATATCTGCGCCTTTCGGCTGACACATCCGACTTCAGCACGGCATTTTATGGGACCGGGTTTGCCTTCCCTCTTCGATCCCTACTCTGTCAGCCAGACTGCAGTGATGCAGCCTGTTTCCAGGACCACCATGTGGAGGTGGAGTAGGGTCTTGGTCAGCTCTGGTTCGCTGACCCTGACGCGAGCAGTCAAGCTATGGGTCGCTGACTGCATTTTCTATTGCTGCATATTTGCGTTCCAATATTTGAATTGAAGATTCTGATTCCTTTTTGGACTTGATTTTTTTTTAATCCCATAAATTTCCTAATACAAGGAAAGCTTCTCCTCCCTTTTGTATTCATATTGTCCCTTATAATTGTTTAGGTACGCCCGTAACTACATAACGCAACGATAACTGAGGGAGGCAATCACGGTTTAAGATTTTAAACAAGCTACACAATTTACCAAATCGCGTCCCTGGTTCAGTGGTTAGTACGTTTGCCTTCTAAGCAAATGTTATGTGTTTGATTACCACTAGAGATTTTTCTTAAAAAATAGTTCTTTATGTTATTTCAGTCAACCACTTTTAGTTTTTATAAGTGTTTTTTTTTTAAATTATAGTTTTCAGTTTTATGTGTGTGTTGACGGGTTTACATGCTCGGTGGAAGGTGAAAAATGGAAGAAGAAAGTCGGAAGGAAATGGAAAGGTAGAAACTGGTACAACAGAAATGGTGTTATTGTCAGGATATTAGACACAGATGGTATATCATAAGTCTTTTCTTTACTCTATTTCTTTCTTATCGAGCTTTAATACCCTTTTCAACCTTTTGATTATATTTGGGGTATATTGTGTGACCAATTCCCCTTCGGAGTTAGTATGTTTCTAGTCCTGAAAAGATCTGGTGCTGAAAAGGACTGCTATAAACTGCCTGATACTGTCGCGTCGTTTGTCTATTTTTAATATGGTGGCATATTCAATACTCTGTTTCATATCTTCTCTCGACAGTTCGCTGGCAACTGTGACGGTATTGCCTCCCCTGCTTTACAGTAGTGGTCCAACAGTGGCCAAAACTCAAGAGTATCTAATAGTGGCTTCTAAGGTATCTACCTGCGCACAAGATTACTCTTGGCAGATGTGTAGATAGAAGGTTAATTACGCTTCTACCACAAAGGAGTAATCACAAGATATTTAGATAAGCAGAAACAATGCTTGCTGTCGTTGAGCACGTTAATTCTGTAATCTGTCGACACCTTTTATGAAGAATTTAAGCATTGGTTTGTTCTAGCTTGTTAAGCCCCCATCGCTGAAATAATCAGTGGAATTATTATTATAATTGTCATAAAATTGACCATGATACAACGTTAAAATATCTCCAATGATACAACGTAGGGATAAAAACTAATGCTTAAGCTGCTAGAATACATGATCGCCCACGCCGCGGGTCATCACCCGCCATGGAAATTAAATTGTTAGACTTGAAGGCAAAACGGAACGGGATGAGAACGGAGATCAAAAGGAAAAATCTGACTGAACGCGTGCTTGAAACTAGCAAGGCTAAAAGACGCAAGTGGTGGGGAAAGGAGGAAAAAGTCACGTTCCCCAAGTTGACATAAAGTAAAGAAATCGACAAAAGGGACCTTGGATATTATACGCCACAGTCATTTCTTGGACGCTTTTGCGATAACTTAGTCCGTTTATTTGAATGCAGTGATGAACGCATTCCAGAAGATTCTAGAAAATATTTGAAAAGTAACTTTTCTTAATAATAATGTTAGGAATATAAAACCTAGCTGGCCGGATGGCCCATCTTGAGCAGTGAAATAATATGCTTTCATTTATACAGACGGACAGATAATAAGAAAGATATTGACAAAAGACTGTGTTGTTCATATCAGCGAGCGTCTGCATTGAAATAAAACATGTCACTAATTTTCAAAAAATTGTGGCCTTGAAGACGCAAGTGCTAAAATCTAGTTGGAATGAAGAGACGGGGTGGGATGGTGAATTGTGGCTAAAAATAACTTTAAAGGCAAAATTGTGTAGGGGAAGGCAGAGTTGGTTCAAAAAACAAGTGTGTTTTTTTTGTGAAACGCAAGTAGAGACGGACGGACCAACAGACAATAAGGCATACTTGACTGAGGTATGACTGAAATGACTTTTTGGTAGGATATTTGAATTTGAAAAAGAAAAGGCAGTGATTGGCCATAGATGAATATATTATCGGCGCTCAGACGCGCATTTTGTGCCATTCATTATAAGTTGTCCTAGTAGACACAGTGAATTATTAAGTGGTGTAATTCCCAGAAGCTATTGAAATATTTAGAGGGACGCCATACTAAGGCCAGCAGCTCAGCTGAGTTTTGCTAGCATTTAACTGTGTTCTATATTCATAATTCTGGTAAGACTGAAATTATTTCTTTGTACATTTTAATATTTGTTTAAGGTTTCGAGTGATTTGATACTGCAATAGCATAATCTGTCCCTTACAACAAGTAAGGATTCGCTCTAGACCCCCCGCCCCAGTTCAGGGTCTAGAGACAAATAAAATACATAAACTCCAGCAAGGATTATGAAGGACAGATCAAGTGTTGAGATCAGTGAAACATATCACCTATCCTATTCTATGGCAGGAAGCTAATGAACATATTTCAGAATACGTAGTCTGGGAGAACTTAGCCTATGTGAAACCAACTTAATAAGATGTGTTGTTTGGTCAGAAAGATCTGACCCGTCTATGTGGTGTTGTTGTTGTGTAGTGTTGTGTCCAGAAATGGTTAGAGGATGGAATTCTGACACATGACTAATACTTTGATTGCAGAACTGTGAGTTTCAGTTGGCACCAATGCGGTGTCAAATGAGTTGTTGAATATTACCAGAGTGGACCCGTGCAGTAACATTTTGTCAGAGCAGCCTATTATAGCCCCCAAGCACGGAGAGGTGGGGCCACCAGACTTCTGATATTGCCCCCAAGCACGGAGAGGTGGGGCCACCAGACTTCTGATATTGCCCCCAAGCACGGAGAGGTGGGGCCACCAGACTTCTGATATTGCCCCCAAGCACGGAGAGGTGGGGCCACCAGATCTCAGCACCAGAGCTACACCTTCAAGCTACGTGAGCGTCTGGTCTGCTGAGAATTCACCAACTCAACTTATTTGCTAACACACTCATAAAATTTCCATCAAATAACTGGACAATGTGTAATCGCCATAGACAGGGAGTGATGAGGCCACCCCAACAGCACATCCATTAAATGTTCTCCCAATTAGATTACAACTATAAACAGTAGTAATATTAACTAGTCTAGTAACATACATATGTACACACCTTGCATTTATTATGTAATATTCATGCATTTCTTTCATAATTGCAAAACCTTTCATATGTTCTGGCCAAAATAAAACCTTGGTTCGGAACAAATAAATTTAAAGAAAATTACTATCCAAATTTTACACACTTGAGTTAGTTCAGTGTATTATAACATTTATTAATATTATTAGACTTAGTAAATATCTGTGTGTGTGTATGTAAACTACCACAACACATTACATATCATTACCCTAGACATTTAACGTAGCCACATTCATTAGTAAAAAAAGATAGGTGTGAGGTCGTAGTGGTAGCAAGAAGGGCCTTCTGACAATTCACAGCTACATTTTATCTCAGGAGCCTTCACAGCTGACCTCATGCATCACACTTAGTAATATCACCATCATACAATACCATCAAATCCACTACACATATTGGGGTCTCTTGGTCCCGGGATAATTAGCCTATCAAATATATTAGGATCTCCTGGGGGGAGAATTAGATTAGGGGAACACATTATAAAAATTAAAAGTGTCCCTTAAAATTAAAAGTGTCGCTGAAAATAAAAGTTGGTGAATCTTCACAGCCAGTGGTAGTTAATTAATTAATTAGAATTATTTTAGACTAGAGTAATTAGAAGTACTTTAGTGGTTGGAAATTTTATCTTGCACATTGCTAGATTTGTTTAAAAAGTATGGCGGAGCTGGCCAAATTCAGATCAGCTGCTGTGCTGACGGCAAAGGAGATGGGAATGGATGGTCAGATTTTAATTCAATATGTAACGGCTGAATGTGATAAATATATTGAAAGGGAAGATAGAAAGGTAGCTGAAGAGAAGAGGTTACAAATTGAGGCTGATAGATTAATTAAGAGGCTGCAGATTGAGGCAGAAGACAAACGACAGCAAAGGGAGGCAGAAGATAAAAATGCCGAAAGGGAGGCAGAAGATAGAAGGTTGCAGAGGGAGCACGAATTACGACTAAGGGAGCTGGAGCTACAAGTCCAGGCTCCTGAAAATTGTGCCAGCCCTTTTGCCTCAGATGCTACGCCCAGTCTGGGAGCCTCAAACTCAGCTATGGGGTTTCATTTAGACCATTTTGTTGAAAAAGACGATGACATAGAGGGGTACCTAGGACGTTTTGCGTTATTAGCTACTACATATGGGTTAGAGAGAGAGAGGTGGAGTTTAAAGCTATCACAGGGACTGAGAGGTACTTCTTACGAAGTCTTCGCAAAAATGAACAGAGAAGACCAGGAGAATTATGACATGTTAAAGCAGGCTTTGTTATTGAGGTACGAAAAAAATGGGGAATTTTATCGTAATAAATTTAGAAATGCCAAACTGTTGTCTGGGGTGACATACCACCAATTCTCTGCCAGACTGGAAACCTATTTGGAGAAATGGACTGCTCTGGGGAAGACCCAAGATCTTAAAGAAATGATCATGATTGAGCAATTGAGAGAGTCCATGGCTCCAGACATGAGAAAATTTCTCATGGAAACAAGGTGCAGAGAAATTGGGAGAGGTTTTAAATGTCGCTGAAAGGTATCAGGCAGCCCAGGCAGAGGTAAGTGGTGCTAAAAAGAAGCACATAGACAATTTTAAAGCTCCACAGCAATTTAATAAATTTGATAATAGAGAACAGGGAAATAAAGGTAGGACAAACTTTGAACGGCCAAGAAATGACTACCGAGACAGAAATTCACAGTTCAATGACCAAAAATCCAATGAAAGAAAACCGTTTAACCAAGGAAAAAGATGGTGTAAATGGTGCAAGAAAGATAACCATAACACCGAATTTTGTAGAAGGAAACCTTCAAACATTGCTGCAATGAAGTCGGGAACTCAAAGATTAAAGGTTAATCCTAAGGGACAGCAGGAACCTTATCACCCCCCAGTTTGTGAGGATGTTATTTGTAATGGGGTCACCATAAGGTGCCTTTATGATACAGGTTTGGATTATGATTCAGTTGTGAAGTCTAGCCTAGTGGACCCAAGTCAGTATACCACAGAAACAGTGGAAATACAAGGGGCAACTAAGGACATACCACTCATGACACTTCCCATCGCAAGGATAACGGTGAAAACTCGCTATGTAGAAGGAGAAATCAGAGCAGCAGTGATAGATGAACCAATCTACCCTCTGATATTGGGGTGTAGATACGTCTTCTTGGGGAATCCCGAGAGACCTGTGATCATGGCGACAGTGCAGACCAGGTCACAGAAGAAGGAGGAAGAAGGTGAACCTATAAATGCTCATCCAGAGGAGATGAGGAAGGCGCAGGCTGAGGATAGGACACTCAAGCCATGTTTTAAAAAATTGCCCAAATGCCACACACCTCCGAGCAAGGGGGAATATTTTATGAAGAACAGATTGCTATATAGGAAGACAGGAACTAGATCCACTGGTCACGGACAGTTGGTTCTTCCCAAGATATATAGGGCAAATTTAATAAGGAGCTTACATGTTGGAAAAGATGGGGACCATGAAAAAGTCGGTACCATCTGCCTAAAAGTTGCTCGCAAATACTATTGGCCCGACGTAAATGTCGATATTGAAAACTTTGTAGAAGCATGTGGCATATTTCATGAGGGAACACCCACAAAGGGAAAATATGTGCAGGACCTAGAAACGCCACGGGGCAAAATTAGGCCTGGAAAGAAAAATTATGATACTCAAGGAGACAAAGTGCAATGGGAGCCCCCTTTTCACACCCAGTCTTTAATTGAATGGATTAACATGGCCACTATGCGACATGTACAAAGAAGAAATTTTACCCAGGATAAGATGACAATCCCTCGGTCAGACTTATATAAACTGGAAGAACAGAAAAGAGAGCGAAGATCTCTCATAAGCAATCTAAAGTGGGAAGATAAACCCAAGAAAAAAATTGGTAGTGGTCGATTTGTGAGTGATGATTCTAGGAAGAAAAGTCCTCACTATAGTGCTTCTAATGGAAGGGACCCGACGGGTTCCATAAAAAATACGTATGATAAATTAAAGGTCCAGATGTAGCCCTATTAAGGACCTGGACAGATGAGAAGGCGGAAGAGACTGTTACCTCATCTTATCAATACGTGAACGAACTGACCACTCGTTTGAAAGCTGGATGGAAACTGGCAAATGATAATTTGAAACAAGCCAGGAAGAAACATGCAGCATATTTTAATAGGAAGGCAAAGGACAAAGAACTGGCAGTGGGAGAGAAGGTGCTGCTTCTACTACCCGGTAGCCAGAATAAATTACAAATTGGATGGCAAGGTCCATATACGGTTCTAGAGAAGGTGTCTAGAACAAACTATAAAATTGACAAAAAGGGGAAGGAGAAAGTTTATCATGTAAACCTGTTAAAGAAGTATCTGGACAGACCATTCCAGGAAAGCACCCCCTTACTGACCTTAGCTATCGCAACTCAAATGCAAAAGGAACCACTCACCTCACATGAATACCCATTACATCCTTGTGAAACAGCAGCACAGGTAAACGTCAGTAAGCACCTGAATAAAAACCAGAGGGAGAGAGTTCAACATTTTCTGGAGGAACATACAGATGTATTAACAGATAAACCAGGCCATACAAATTTGCTACAGTATGACATGAAACTGGTAGACTCAAACCCAATCTGTATGAGAGCCTATTCTATTCCGTTCGCGAAGGAGAAGGCATTGAAGGAAGAAATAGATTATTTGTTGAAGGAGGGGATTATTTCACACAGTGAATCATCTTTTAGCTCTAGTGTCGTATTGTTGAGAAAACCGTCTGGGGAACACAGACTGTGCATAGATTACAGGAAACTGAATGCTGTCACAGAAGGACAAGTGGATCCATTACCAGACACAAAACAGTTATTTGCCAGACTGAACAAGGCAAAATACTTTTCAAAGGTGGATCTTAGTAAAGGCTATTACCAGATCCCAGTGAAGCCTGAAGTGAGACCTTATTTGGCTTTTAGCACTTCGGATGGACATTATGAATTCAACATGCTACCATTCGGACTGAAAAATGCTCCGAGTGTATTTTCAAGGATGATGCGCAAATTGTTGGATCCCCTGAATAACCCATGTATCACGAATTTCATGGATGATATTCTCGTCGCCACAGAGACATTTGAAGAACACATTGAAGCTCTAGAAATGTTATTTAATAGGCTTAGGGAGGCGAACTTGACTGCTAGGCCAACAAAATGTTGCATTGGATGCAAAGAGTTGGAATTCTTGGGACACACTGTATATCAGGGTAGCATGACCCCTGATCCCAAGAACTTGGAAAAACTGCAGAGAGCACCTAGACCACAAACAAAAAAGGATGTGCGATCATTCGTGTCGTTATGCGGATTTTATCAAAAATATATCAAAGATTTTAACTCTATTTGTGCTCCTCTGACTGATCTGACTCGCAAGGGACTTCCAGATAAAATTAATTGGACTGCGCAAAGTGAATTAGCGTTCCAGGACTTAAAGGAAAAACTCACTAGCAAGCCTATTCTCAAACTGCCTGATTTGACACAGGACTTTGTCTTAAGAACCGATGCAAGTAATGTAGGACTCGGAGCGGCTTTGTTGCAAAGATCATCTTCACCTGATGGGGAACTGAAACCAGTCGCTTATGCAAGCCGCAAATTGAATAAGGCGGAACAAGGATACTCCACAAGCGAAAAAGAATGTTTAGCGTTAATCTGGGCCATAAAGAAGTTTCAAATCTATCTGTATGGTAGGACTTTTGTGGTCGAGACGGACCATCAGCCTCTCGTATTCTTATCTCAGGCTAAGCATGAAAACGCAAGATTGCTGAGGTGGTCTTTATTGCTTCAACCTTATCAGTTTAGTATCCAATATATCCCAGGCAAATTGAATGTCGGTGCAGATTTCCTCAGTCGGCACCCCTGTGATCAAAATTAGAGTAATGGCAGGCGTAAGGAGAGATTTTATCTATGTGTATCACTGGTTTTAGAACTTGCCGTAGGCATGTTTTCAAGTGGGGAGATGTGTCATAAAATTGACCATGATACAACGTTAAAATATCTCCAATGATACAACGTAGGGATAAAAACTAATGCGTAAGCTGCTAGAATACATGATCGCCCACGCCGCGGGTCATCACCCGCCATGGAAATTAAATTGTTAGACTTGAAGGCAAAACGGAACGGGATGAGAACGGAGATCAAAAGGAAAAATCTGACTGAACGCGTGCTTGAAACTAGCAAGGCTAAAAGACGCAAGTGGTGGGGAAAGGAGGAAAAAGTCACGTTCCCCAAGTTGACATAAAGTAAAGAAATCGACAAAAGGGACCTTGGATATTATACGCCACAGTCATTTCTTGGACGCTTTTGCGATAACTTAGTCCGTTTATTTGAATGCAGTGATGAACGCATTCCAGAAGATTCTAGAAAATATTTGAAAAGTAACTTTTCTTAATAATAATGTTAGGAATATAAAACCTAGCTGGCCGGATGGCCCATCTTGAGCAGTGAAATAATATGCTTTCATTTATACAGACGGACAGATAATAAGAAAGATATTGACAAAAGACTGTGTTGTTCATATCAGCGAGCGTCTGCATTGAAATAAAACATGTCACTAATTTTCAAAAAATTGTGGCCTTGAAGACGCAAGTGCTAAAATCTAGTTGGAATGAAGAGACGGGGTGGGATGGTGAATTGTGGCTAAAAATAACTTTAAAGGCAAAATTGTGTAGGGGAAGGCAGAGTTGGTTCAAAAAACAAGTGTGTTTTTTTTGTGAAACGCAAGTAGAGACGGACGGACCAACAGACAATAAGGCATACTTGACTGAGGTATGACTGAAATGACTTTTTGGTAGGATATTTGAATTTGAAAAAGAAAAGGCAGTGATTGGCCATAGATGAATATATTATCGGCGCTCAGACGCGCATTTTGTGCCATTCATTATAAGTTGTCCTAGTAGACACAGTGAATTATTAAGTGGTGTAATTCCCAGAAGCTATTGAAATATTTAGAGGGACGCCATACTAAGGCCAGCAGCTCAGCTGAGTTTTGCTAGCATTTAACTGTGTTCTATATTCATAATTCTGGTAAGACTGAAATTATTTCTTTGTACATTTTAATATTTGTTTAAGGTTTCGAGTGATTTGATACTGCAATAGCATAATCTGTCCCTTACAACAAGTAAGGATTCGCTCTAGACCCCCCGCCCCAGTTCAGGGTCTAGAGACAAATAAAATACATAAACTCCAGCAAGGATTATGAAGGACAGATCAAGTGTTGAGATCAGTGAAACATATCACCTATCCTATTCTATGGCAGGAAGCTAATGAACATATTTCAGAATACGTAGTCTGGGAGAACTTAGCCTATGTGAAACCAACTTGGTAAGATGTGTTGTTTGGTCAGAAAGATCTGACCCGTCTATGTGGTGTTGTTGTTGTGTAGTGTTGTGTCCAGAAATGGTTAGAGGATGGAATTCTGACACATGACTAATACTTTGATTGCAGAACTATGAGTTTCAGTTGGCACCAATGCGGTGTCAAATGAGTTGTTGAATATTACCAGAGTGGACCCGTGCAGTAACATTTTGTCAGAGCAGCCTATTATAGCCCCCAAGCACGGAGAGGTGGGGCCACCAGACTTCTGATATTGCCCCCAAGCACGGAGAGGTGGGGCCACCAGACTTCTGATATTGCCCCCAAGCACGGAGAGGTGGGGCCACCAGACTTCTGATATTGCCCCCAAGCACGGAGAGGTGGGGCCACCAGATCTCAGCACCAGAGCTACACCTTCAAGCTACGTGAGCGTCTGGTCTGCTGAGAATTCACCAACTCAACTTATTTGCTAACACACCCATAAAATTTCCATCAAATAACTGGACAATGTGTAATCGCCATAGACAGGGAGTGATGAGGCCACCCCAACAGCACATCCATTAAATGTTCTCCCAATTAGATTACAACTATAAACAGTAGTAATATTAACTAGTCTAGTAACATACATATGTACACACCTTGCATTTATTATGTAATATTCATGCATTTCTTTCATAATTGCAAAACCTTTCATATGTTCTGGCCAAAATAAAACCTTGGTTCGGAACAAATAAATTTAAAGAAAATTACTATCCAAATTTTACACACTTGAGTTAGTTCAGTGTATTATAACATTTATTAATATTATTAGACTTAGTAAATATCTGTGTGTGTGTATGTAAACTACCACAACACATTACATATCATTACCCTAGACATTTAACGTAGCCACATTCATTAGAAAAAAAGATAGGTGTGAGGTCGTAGTGGTAGCAAGAAGGGCCTTCTGACAATTCACAGCTACATTTTATCTCAGGAGCCTTCACAGCTGACCTCATGCATCACACTTAGTAATATCACCATCATACAATACCATCAAATCCACTATAATAATATAGCTTTGTTTAGAGTGTGTGTTTAGTAACTTGGACTCAGACAAACATGTAGTACATTTAAAATGATTGACTCGAAGTTAAATTTGTATAATTACAAATAACCAAATTTAATAATCACTTTAAGTTTAACAGTTTAAAAGAAAGGAATAATAGTTAATTACAAGAGAAAGTTACTCATCACGTTGGTGATGGTAATGTAGGGTTCATAAAAAGTTCAAGTGGCAGCATATAGGTTAACTTAGCTGCTAGTGACGGTTCTGCTCCTTCTTATGGGTTGGTTCTTTTCACTGTGCTCGCGCTTGTCTCTGATCTAGGTTGTCGGAGATAGCTCGTTTCAAAGAAACTTCAAGGAGAGTCTACCACGTGCGTCCTTCGTCTTAACTCTTTAACCCCCAAGAGCCAGTATACTGTACTTCCCGCTAGACCCATTTGGCCCAATCAACAGTATACTGGCTTTCGTATCTCTTGATCCTTTCTAGGGCTGTTTTCTAATTTTGACAACTGAAAAACGCTATTTTCTTAAAGTATAGCCATCCATTATGGACTTTTGTTATTTATGAATATGAACATTTAAAAAAATTATTTCCAAACAAAAACAATAAAAACATACTGGTATAGCCATTTTTGTTTGGGCCAAACCCACTTTTTTGCTTGAGACTGAAAGAGTTAAAGCTTAGGCCCCGGTTCCCGTCTTGTTCCAGAGATAGTACTTTCTGCTGGTACCGCCAATAACTGGTAATAGAAATAGAAACAAAACGCTCTTCCGAGTATGGCGTTTGAAACTTCTATTAATTTTAACATGAATATGTTTTTTTGTTTACATTTACATTGAGTGAAAAGCCTTGAAACTGTAAGAATTATTCTTAGAATGTACATCATTTCTTTCATCTTTTCCCTCCCTGCTCCATAGGGAACCTGGAACTACTTTATGCTTTTAGTTCTCTTTACGAAACTATTAATAAAGCAATCACCAGCCCGTGCAGTCGTGGTTCATGAATCATCATTCTAGATACTGAGGTTGCCAGCCTCAAATGACTTGGGCGTCCTGTAGCAATTTTCACACATTAAATTTCACATGGTAATATATATATATATATATATATATATATATATCTGTATATATATATATATATATATATATATATATATATATATATATATATATATATATATATATATATATATATATATATATATATATATATAAAGTTCACATGTTAGTAATGAAACATATAATGAAAAATGAACTACTTACGCCAATCTTGGCTACAGATTTGTTGCTCAGATGAATAAAAGAGACGAGTCAGTCTCTTACAAGTGTCGGGGGGTCTTTAATTTTACAATAGATTCCCACTTTGACTCCGTGTTTCTTCAGTTTCCTAGTCCCAGTGTTCCTTTTTAAAATGTAGAGATTTCCAGTGCTTTGTAAGTCTTATTTGGTTCTCCAATAAAAGGTCTGGTTAAAAAAACGAATTATGAATCTAGTCTTCAGTCTGACGAGGTCTGGTGTTATTTTGGCGAGCGTGACATTCACAGTGAAATAAAACTGCGAAATGGTCAGACTTTTTTCCTATCTTCTAAGCGTTGTTTATTATGGAGTTAAATAAACGCTCCAAACATATTCAAACAGGTCGGGTATGGTACTTTCAAAATATTTCCGACATGGAAAAATGTTGCAAAGGTCACGTCTCCCATAAATGGTAATATGATGTCCGATGCCCTAGTGTACAAACTTACAGATAGATCGGGGAACTCACATGACAACATGCCCACATGTGTCACACAGACAGTAATCTCGGTATCTGTCATATGAGTACGCAAAACTCCGTGTTTTAGCTTTTATCAAAGCTGTGCCGCACCCTCGAGGCTGTGATGTATCATATCAGCCGCTCCTTGCAAATGTTTTAGCAAAGGACAGGACACGCACAGACGTAATGACTAATCCCTGAGAGGGGTGCACGAAGGACAATACAAAATATCTGCTACTTAGCAGAAAAATAACGAGGAAAGACAGAAAGAAACGAGCGATAATTGAAAGCACATAATACAAATCAGTACCACAAATGTACCGATACTGCCGGAGAGAACCAAAGATCGCGAAGAGGTCGTCTATCTCGCCACAGCAACCTCAGTCCTTGACAGGTTACTTGCTAGTTTTTTATATAATTCTCTTTCCCTCAAACTTTGTCTAGATTACTGCATAAATAATGTAATACCTTACAGGCGTGTCTCTTCAGATACAAAATCGAGGAAGTAGAGGGGAACTGCGGTAAGACGTGGAGTACAATGGATGGGTTTGAAAAAAAACGAAAAAAGGTGATTCGTCTTACGAGGACAAGAGACAACGAAAATATTCTACGTTACGGCCACAAGGCCTTCGTCAGAAAAGGAAAGAAAGTGAAGGCTAGATAGGATACATAAGAACTAGGTACTTCCCTGAAGGCAAGACATCCAAATCCTATCAATATTCGCTGTCCACATGATGGGCGCGTGGCTGAACAGGAAGTGACTTCTGCCGCCGGACGTACACAATACATACTAAGAAACTAAAAACTAAAAAACGAAACCGAACAATAAACTACCCAAACGTAATAAAAGTGGGGACTAGAAATAGAAGAGGACAGAATGAGTGGGAGACAAATAAATATGAAATAAAAAATCAAGACAAATTAGAAACAGTTTATATTCATACATATAATGGAGGATGGCATAAAAATAGGATAAGAGTGGAAAGAGTCAAAATAGAGCAAGAGAGGAAAGAGTGACCTCAGACAAAGGTGTGGAAAGTGTTGAGACCGGCTGGTTTTAGACACTCCATGCGGGGAATAAGACGGTTCTCAAGCTGTTCTCGGCTGGCAGTGTCAGAGGAGCAGGATCGGATCGCTGTGACCTGGATGTCGATGGAACCATGGTGGTCAGGACCATTGAAGTGTATGGCAACTGGTGTGGACTTTTGCTGAACGATGTCATTTAAGTGCTGGCTGAATCTGTCCCCAAGTCGTTTGCCTGTTTGGCCAATATAGGTTTTGCAGCAACGTTTACATATGATCGTATAAATGACATTGCGCGATTCACACGTGAAGCTACTAGTGATGGTGTACGTAGCCTTAGGAAAGGACACCTTCTGGGTTGAGATGACATACTTGCACGTGTTGCATCGTGTCCGACCACAGGGTAGTGTGCCAAAGTGAGTGGCATTCTCCTTTGGGAGACGGCTGTGAACAAGAAGGTTCTTCAAGTTCTTGTCGCGTCTATATGCCACCAAAGGTGCTTCACTGAATACTTCTTGGGTCACCGGCTCTGCTTGGAGGATAGGGAGGTGGCGGAAAAGGATCTGTTTGACAGTAGTACTGTGAGGGTGATGGGTCAAGATTAATTTGACTCTATCCGAAGTGGATTTATAGTGAGGTTTGAGGGCCTCCTGACGAGAGATGGGGAGCACACGTTGGAGAGCAGAGGTGAGAACATGTTCTGGATAAAGTCTGTTACGGAAGAAATCCAACATCTCATTTGCTCGGAAGTGGAAGTCATCGTCGTCTTGGCATAAACGGCGGAGGCGGAGAAGTTGTGAAAAAGGAAGGGAGTCACGACAGGCCCGAGGATGAGAAGAGGTATACAGGAGGTAGCTGTGGGCATCTGTCGGCTTGTAGTATACTGAGGTATTAAGGCCGGAGGGCGTGATAGAAATAGTAATGTCAAGGAAGTTGACAGATACTGTGGAGACGAGGGAGGTGAACTTGATGGTGGGGTGAAAGTGGTTGACAAAGTCGATGAAGCGGTGTAAATCAGTCTCAGACATATCTGTGAGACCTATGCCATCATCGATATATCTGCGGTAAAACCCGGGGAAAGGACCGGAGTATTGTTGCCATATCTGATGCTCCAAGTGGCCCATGAAAAGACAGGCATAGCTGGGACCCATCTTCGTTCCCATGGCAACACCACTAATTTGGTCCAAAAACTGACCATTGAATTCAAAGGAATTCAGTTGAAGGACCAGTTTAGCAAGAAGGAGAAGAGTGTCAGTGGATATAGAAGGGCAAGTGCGCTGGTCTAGAAAAAACCGAAGAGCTCGGAGATCACAGAGTTTTCTCTTCAGATACAATGCTGTTATCATTTGCTGTAATTATTCTCATAACATGTTTTTGTTTTCTAGTGTATTTCCAGACGCAAAAGTTTTGACCTCTCATCTATCTATCTATCTATCTATCTATCTATCTATCTATCTATCTATCTATCTATCAATCTATCTATCTATCTATCTATCTATCTATCTATCCATCCATCCATCCATCCATCCATCCATCCATCCATCCATCCATATCTATCTATCTATCTATCTATCTATCTATCTATCTATCTATCTATCTATCTATCTATCTATCTATCTATCTATCTATCTATCTATCTATCTATCTATCTATCTATCTATCTATCTATCTATCTATCTATCTATCTATCTATCTATCTATCTATCTATCTATCTATCTATCTATCTATCTATCTATCCATCCATCCATCCATCTATCTATCTATCTATCTATCTATCTATCTATCTATCTATCTATCTATCTATCTATCTATCTATCTATCTATCTATTTGTCTGTCTGTCTTTATGTCTGTTTGTCTATCTATCTATCTATCTATCTATCTATCTATCTATCTATCTATCTATCTATCTATCTATCTATCTATCTATCTATCTATCTATCTATCTATCTATCTATCTATCTATCTATCTATCTAGTCTAATTCTGGTCTTGAGTTTGGGACGCAAAGGAAATGGAAAGGAAAATGGAAAGTAACTGTTTACCCACCTCATCTTGATGAACCTAAAAAAAAAAAAAAAAAAAAGTCCCTGAGTCATTCAGTTGAACACCGTATGAACATTTTACAAGTTCTCATAACATACCTCTGAATATGTCTCAAATCACTAATTTACAGTACGAAGAATTCGATTCTTATGTCTTGTTTTTTTTTTTTTTTTTTTTTTTAATTTATTTATTTATTTATTTATTTTTTAAAATTCATTATTATTATTAATTTTTTTTTTGTTTTTTTTTTTTGTTTTGTTATTATTTTTATTTTATTTTAAAAACACTTTAATTATGATGATTATTGCAAATGTAATATTACTTTTATAATGATATATGCCTTAATAATGCTTAAAGTAAATGTGAGGATGAAAGGATATTAGTATACATGATGAGAGAGAGAGGAAGGGCAGAATGTCAGACGGGCCTGCGTGCCCAATTCTTAACCCTTTGAAAATAAAGTTCGTTCGTTCGTTCGTTCTATCTATCTATCTATCTATCTATCTATCTATCTATCTATCTATCTATCTATCTATCTATCTATCTATCTATCTATCTATCTATATATCTATCTATCTATCTATCTATCTATCTATCTATCTATCTAAATATTCATCCGTTCGTCTGTCTGTCTGTCCGTCTGCCTGCTTTTCTGTCTATCAATCTCTGCTTGATTGCATGCATCGTTGCAGTCGTTCTTTGAAGAAAAAAAAAGGATTATTTAAAAGTCAAATTAAATTGTTATTCCTTCAGTCTATCCATAGCTTATCGGCTAAATCACCGAAAGTGACTATTCTGTTTATCTAGATACATCAATGACAAAAATAAAACAAAAACAATTTATCGATTAGAAGTTAAATGACCTCGGCAGCAGTGATAACTCTACATTGTGGAGAGACCTTGGAGATAATATCACACGGAAAAGCCTAGCATGACCAGTGACCGTAACATGAAGCTATTTATGTCAAGGCCAAGTTAAAACATGTATACGATTTTATTGTTTTTCTCTCTCATGTACTTTTTGCTATGGAAAGTGCCGTAGAGAGAGTTAATTCTTTCCTATCTTCTGCACGTACTGAGGTCCGGCGCAGTCATGTTACTGGTTCATCTTTTCTAGATCCTCCCTTAGACCACACAAGGAGGATCTCAGCCCAGTGCACGAACTCCGTATCACTGGTGAGAGTCACAATGTGTGTATGTAGGAATCACACATTCCATACATATTTTTGTGATGGGTAGGTTTTTAATTTTTTGTTTTGCCAGGGCAGTGGCCTTATGGCCTACTCTTTAAGATTTCCAACTGCCGTTGGTTTTTAACGTGTGCAACTTGCACACGGGACCTCCTATTTTTTTGCCATGATCCGAGAAAGCTCGGCACCCGATCTCTGTAAACAGGAGACCAGTTGGAAAAAAAGGGGGGGGGGGAGATTATGACAGCATTAGGACCACTAGTTCTGAAAATAAAATGTCCAGAAATTATATTCCCTCTACTGGGAATCAAACCCGGTACCTTTAGCACCTGAGACGGACACCCTACCTCTTAGCCACTCCGACCCCTCCTTACATTACATTTACAATAGAGAAGCCAGACATTCTTAAATGTGTTCTAGCATAGAACAGAATAACTGATATGGTATGACAACATCTCTAATGTGGAAACAGACGACACAAACCCGACACATGCCAGTGGAACAAGAGATGAGAAGAAGACGCCAGGGATGGATAGAACACGCACTGAATAAACCTGTTAATAGGATTGAAACGATAGCACTGACCGTGACAGCTAAACTGAACATCCATTAAAAGAGCAGGCGGTGCTTTTTCAGTTGTTTTCCATGGTGCATTGGACGTTGACCATAAGTCATGATAAGTTTGACTATAAAGATCCAATGACGTTGATATAGAATGGACGGAAATGCAAAGATCACATGAGAGTTAGGTTAGTGCAGTCAGTACACCCTACAGAAAGAGCATAGCTTAGTTATTTCTCGTGACGTTTTGACGGATTCACACTAGCTTCTTCCATGATATCCTCATTACTTATTTTAGCCCTCGTTGGTGTTCTTAAAATTCTTATTAAACACCTTTTCCCTATTGTTTGCTGCAAACTTCTTACTTGTCCATAACCCGCTTAGATATGACATGATCGGGTTAATGTAACACTGAAGAACCCTCGTTCGTAATTTCAATAACAAAGATGCGTTCAGACTTAATTCTCGTTGGTTCCAGGCGAAGCACAGTCACTATACAGCTCTTCTGTCTATTCTGCACATTCTTATTTGCTTCATTTCCAGAATATGCAAATCCTCCATTCTAAATATCTGAATAACCAGAATAATGCAGACCTGGATGACCTAAGAGTAAAACTCTACAAAACTATGTCAGTGATTCAAAAATGTTGTGATGCAATAGATTTCATCTCATTGCAACATCCTCGGCAATGAAGAAGCTGACAGATTGGCAAAGGAAGGTGGAAAGATACCTCAGCCTGATATAAGCATACTTTTCAAAGAGACAAAGGGTTTAATCACAAGTGAATACAAGAAGAAGTGAGATGCAGAGCATTCATGCTAACAACAAAAAAATGATACATATTACCCGCTCAGCAGAACTAGTGATAACCTTCAGACTCCGCACGGGCCACAACAGACTGGGATACCATCTTTTCAACAAGCTAAAGATAGGAACTACTGACGACTGCAACAGTGGCACGGATAAAGTAACTGCTGAACATCTGTTTCAAAGATTCGCAACATATGAGGAGCCGAGAAAGCACATATGACCATCATCAGTACCATTGCTGGAAAAACTCTATGGGGATATACTCAAGCTTACCACTGGTTTCTTTAAAAACTTGCAAGAGACGTCTGAGAATGTACGAAGAAAAAGAAAGAAAAGAATAAGAAATATCCTCATGAATTACATCGCAGTACCACCTTGCTCTCATCCTGCTGGTTGCACAAGCCAGTTATACCATGTTATACATTTATTCATTTATGCTTTACCTTTTCGCTGTCCAAGGAGCGTATAACTAATTCATGCAAAATACACCTGTCCCGTGTCATCACTTAAGGCCTGCCCTCTCTTGCTCATTTCTGTCCCCAGATGTTTTTTCCGCGTGATTATAGGTCTCCCTCGAACTCTCTTACACTGTGGATTCCTGAATAAGGACTTCACTTTAATACTATCACCAGGTTTTCTTAATGTGTGTCCTATCCCTGCGTGTTACTGGCATAAACAAGTGAAGTAACGATTAATAACTGTAACTTACCCAACATCACGCAAAAGGTGACTAAGGAGGGTTGGACACGGTGCTGGCTGCCTCCATCTTCTAGAAACTTCATAAAAACGTCATTTAATTTCATTATTTGTGAAATAATATTATCATTTATTTTTCCTCGTTTAATCAAAAACAATGCTTGTTGACGAAGCTGTTTGAAGCAGACGGTGTGGTGTCCGATGAAGTGAAAACAGTGCACGGCTTTTTGAATGTATCCTAAAGCTATTTACGTTTATCTACACTTTTACCAGAGGTTCTCAGCATTCAATTCCCAGGGCTCTATAGGCTATCTATTACAACTACAAATGTACTTCCGTCTTTCATTTCACATTGATACAAAATCATGCCTAACGACATGAAAATTTAGTGGGTTGCCTACAATTTCAATAGAAGGTAAAGAGGAAAAGGTTCCCGTTACATGCCCATTTGAGGCATATTGGGAATATGGTGTTAGGTCCATATTTTCTTGACCATCGGCACACTAGGGGTGATGTTCTCAGCATCACGCCGGCCGAATTAACCTTTCCAGAGTTGTTCTGATACCCAATTCATGAGGCTGGGTCGACCCCGGAACCGTTTGCTGTCTAAAATATCCCACCTCAACTGGGGATCGAACCATGGACCTCCGAGCTAGGAAGCCAGTGCACTAACCACTGCACTACAGCGGCTCCTCAACTTCAATAAAATATTAGTTATTTTTAGTGACTTTTTAGTATGATAGTTTCTGTGGAATTTTGGGGTGGCACATTTCGCTTTGAAGCCTCAAATACATCCTAAAAGTTTGAGACGCCCATGCAAATCAAAATGCTTCAAATCATAATGCTTATCGTAAAACAAAATTGAAAAAAAAAAAAAACTGTGTAACGATGGTTAATGGGTGGGTTTAGTAGTTCACCGTGTCAAATAACCTGCCTGTCGTAGATTTTATCAGTCAGGTAATAGATATTTATAGTCCTGTTTGAGCAGAGGTGATAGTGATGACAATGTGAAAGTAAGCGGTAAGAAATTGTTTTATCACGAGGTGATCGTGTAAGAGCAAGAACAGTCTTTGGATAGAATAATTTATCTAATCCAGCCTATCTGGACGACGATATTTAAATCAGACGCACTTTCTCTCCTTGTACGAAATACAAGTTACACTACACTCAAATGCACTCAATTCTGTGACAAATACGCATGAACGTGAACACAAACTATGAATAACATATAATGGATAGGGGTTGACCGACACGATAACTAAAGGTTTAATAAAGTTTATTATCGAATAGAAGATCACAACAATAAGCATATACATTACTAGATCATGGTTTACAGACAAAATTGCAAAAGAAGAAATTAATCAAATAGGTTCTCCCCCTCTGGTAAAGGAAAAGAAAAGACGATCCCAACAGAGGTTAATTAACCCAAACGATCAAAAGTTAACAATAAGTTATGAAATAGTCAGTATGGGAAAAGAATATGTTTAGCCTCAGGTATCTGAGACGCTAGGTTAAGTTACACAAATGTTGCTGACAATATATTTCGCCACAGCTGGCTGATAAGATTGATATAAGTAAATCTGGTAATAGTTCTGGTCCAGTTAATATTATAATTTAATTGTTCTAGTCTGGTTTCTCTCATGAAAATGAGGAAAATTGGACCACACAGGTCACAGCTAGAAGCCCATCAATATTAAATATCTCTGGATGCTTATAATATTACAAGTTTGTATGATCATAAGTTCATATGGCCATAAAAAAACGCTAGTACTCAGGTTGATCAGACTAGATTTTAGGAAAGAAATAAACATTTAACCAAATTATCAATATCATATGTAACACGTGTTTAAAATAGGACCTCTTCACCACTCCGTTATAAACTAGATTTAAAACACACGTGTCTAGCTTATCCTATCCTTTTTTTTAACGCGTGATATGAACACTAGCCATTTTAAAAATTACATAAAATGGATAGAAGTAAATAATATATACCGTCAGTAGACAGTTATTTAATGCATGTACTAGTCAATTTAAAACATCTCTTACTGGGAAATAGCGAGTAATTAAATTCACTTTACGGCTGAAAAAGATTTAACTATAAGTTATTTAATTAGCACAGAAAATCTCAGTGAAATATAATGAAAACTTTGAACACACTAAATTAATTAAAGGCTAGTACATAAATTACCGCAATCAGAAAAATGAAACACTCCACGAAAATCTAATAATTTTCACTTTGTACGAGAAATCTAAGATATAGAGCTAGTGAATTTTAGATAGATTTCTGAACAACTGATCATGGCTATCGGAATTACGCCATGCTCCGCGCTCTCTCTGTTCCACCGTGCTTAATTGACAAATGGCTCACGTGTCAATTGCACTTGTGAATCCGGCGTTCCTGTAACAAAAAATAAACTAAATGGGGAGGGGCAAAAGTGTATGATCACTGCTGCACTATTTCCATCTGTGACATTTCGTCCGGGCTTGAAGACATGAAACACTTTATGTCTCCTCTATGAAAATAGCGCTGCTGTTATCCGTATCTTGCGAGTGATTGCTATCTTCTCTTGCCCTTTCTTCATCACGTCTCCAGTTTCTACTCATAAAATCTGCTCCCACGTTTGGTTTTCCTGGTATGTATTCTACTTTGAAAGCATTTACACTTAGGAGCAACGTCCACCGCATAATCCTCGCGTTGAATTCATTATTCGCTCCCAGAAAAGCCAGTGGGGCATGGTCCGTCTGCACTGTAAATGAAACGCCGTACAGGTATTCGTGATGTTTCCTGATACCACTCACGAGTGCCAGACATTCTCTCTCCACTGTGGAATAGTTCTGTTCTGCTGTATTCAATTTTCGGCTGCCATAAGCGACTGTGAATAACAGGTTCGGATAATTGGCATCTGCTTGTAGCAGTGTTGACCCAATGCCGTGACCCGATGCGTCGACCCGCAGTATAAAAGGTTTCTTAAGGTGAGGTAGCCGTAAAATTGGGTATTCGGACAGCTGTCGTTTGAGAGTGCTGTAAGCGTGTCCGCACTTAGCATCCCAAATAACTGTTTCCGGTCGCCCCTTTTTGGTAAGGGTAAGGGGTGCCGTTAGCCCGTTGAAATTGTTAATACATTTCTGGTAGTATGCACACAGTGATAGAAATGAAAGTGTGTCTTTCTTCGTTTGGGGAGTCTGCTGCAACTATTTTCTCAATGTTCTTGGCAACTGGCCACATGCAGCCTTGAGAAATGGTATGCCCCAGGAAGTCAAGATTTTCAAATCCGATAAGGCATTTGCTAGGTCTGGCTGTGAGACCAGTTTCCTGTAGTCTCCTGAGGAGCATAGCAACCGTAGCAATATGTTCGTCGTAGGTTTCCGATGCAATTAATATGTCATCCATGAAATTATGGATATGCGGACTTTGCAGGGTTTCTAAAAGCTTTCTCATCATTCTGGTAAAGACTCCCGGTGCGTTATGCAATCCGAACGGCATCACGTTGAAGGTATAGTGTCCTTCACTGGTGCTGAAAGCTAACAGGGGCATAATTTCCTCCTTGACTGATATTTGGTAGTAACCTTTACTCGGGTCAATCTTTGAGAAAATTCTTGCTCTGCTAAGCTTGGTGAACAGCTCAGAAGCGCTATGGAGAGGTTCCGGCTGGAATTCCGTTACAGTGTTAAGTAAACGCTAATCTATGCACAGCCGAACTTCCTTGTTGGGCTTCTGTAACAGCACTTCTCTGGAACTGTAAGGAGAGGTAGACTCACTGATAATTCCTGCTTGACGCAGCTTGTCTATTTCTCTGCGTAACGCATCAGCTTTAGCATACGGGATGGGGGTATACTCTGGTCCGAACAGGTGTCTCGTTTGTCAGTTTCGAACTCTACGAGATGTGTTCGACCAGGTACATCCGTCAAAACTGCTGTGTACTGTTTCAGTAGCGCCCTCGTTTCTGCCTGTTGTGCTTAAGAGAGATTGTCATCGAATTTCACATCTTAGAAAGATTCCTTTTGTTGCAATGGATATTCCATGCAACTATCGTCATCTTCCTCATCTTCTGTTGCTATGGCGACCAAAAGGAGATGTTCGGAGGACGGCACCGGTCTTTTCAAGTATTTCTTTAGCAGATTTACATGGTAGACCTTCTCCCTTCCTTTAATAGAGATCTTGGAGTTCGTTCTTGAGATATTTTTCAGGACGGTAAACCTCCCTTGCCATCCGATGCGCAGTTTGTTGCTTCCGGTTGGAAGTAGCAACAAAACCTTCTTCCCTGGTTGGAGTTCTCTCTCTTTAGTCGCTTTAGTGTACCGATTGTCCTGAGAAATTCTAATCCACATATATAAATTAAAAAGTAAATGTAAAGCCTAACAAATAACTTCAATAAAAGGAAAGAAGAATGGCAAAGAACAGTGCTGTCACAATGACTGTACTCGAAATCCCCCTTGTTTTCTAATTCGTCTGCAAATTGTAACGTTTCACGTTGATAGTAAAAGCCTACTGCTTCAATACCCGCTTTCTACGATAAAACGTGTACTGCCTTTCTAAGAAAAACCTTGAGATACGCAAGCTGACCTATATTTAATATTCCATTCATGTCATTTTATACACTAAGTTACCATAAACGAAAGACAGATGGACTAAGGATAGAAAGAAAGGGAGGGGCTGAAAGCCGGAACGCAGGCAATACTACCACAGTCTCGCGATACACAATTACTACCATGACGCGTGTAAGGCCACAAGCACTAGCTTTTTTCAAATCGACAGTGATAAAAAACACTACCCATACGAGAGTTAATTTTTAAAAACTTACAAAACGCTTATTAGGAATCATGACATACTACTGTTTTATGTCTGAAATCCTGACATTAGTCTGACAGTACAGCAGGACAGGTGGCGGTTCTAAACATAAAAAAATAAAAAAAACTACACGACTATCCTGGAAAATACATATTTTGAACGCAGCCCCTTAGCCCCATTAAATTTATATATTTGGGTTCCTTAGGACTTGCTGACAAAGAATATGTTAAACGTTACGCAAATAGTCTAGGAATTAACAGATTATAGCCAAAAGAAATAGTGAGGGTGTCAGACAACCCCAAAATCAGAATCGCTCAGTGGCAGATTTTCACACCACCATTGTACGCGAAATAGGTCCCCATGATAAAACCTATTTGATTGGATAGAAGTAAATGTAAGGCTAAACACGATTAGTCGGACTATAAATACTATCTTTTGTTGTTAGGGGAGACGGAAGGAAGAGTACTCTTTTTTTCAAACGCTGGTGTAAACATGGCACGATTGGTTAGACCCGCCAATATAGTCAATCAGAGGCGTCAGGTCAGCACCACATTTTCAAATAAACTTACTAAAGAACCAGTGCGTTGAGCGCCAGTCCATATTTTTCTAAATAAAAGCCTGGGACATCGGCAGATCGAAATTGTGCTATATTCATTGCCAGTCAACGTAACTGTGTATTATTCCATGAATTGTGGTAAGCTTGAAATATTTGATATCTTTTTAATGAAAATTGAATGTAAATTGATAATTTATGTCTGTATATATGTGTGGTTCAGCAGCGAACATGAGGTAAAGCCTATATAGTGCTCCAACCTGAACAGAAGGTGTCGGAGGAAAGTAAAACTACATGGAATTGCCAAACAGTACACTGACACCTATCTTATTGACTAGAAAGAAATAATGCTGGAATTGCAGAGGCGTAGTAACCATTAGGGAGGAGTATACTGGTGAAAATTGTTTCAGATGAAGATAGCAGTTGGCCTACCGCTCTGAACTCAGTGTTTGTTATGTATTGTGTTCAGTCTGGAAATTTATTATAAATTAGGTCTGAAATAGGAGGTACAACATTCTTGTTTCAGGGACCGTGGTCCAAAAGTTATTGAGCAGCACCTGGTCTGAGCTTTGCTGAACCTAGAGGCTGACAGCATACTCCTGGGTCCAGATAGTGACCAGTGAGGTGTCTCCAGAACACAGGGAGGCTATCGAGCAGAGGAGTCTTTTCCTGCCGCCATCACGAAAGATAAGCGTCTGTGGCCAGAGGAGCTCAACATTATGCCCCTCCCACCTCAAAATCTGACTTTATAATAATACAGAGGGAAAATACAATGTTTAAATTGATAGGAACTGTGAACTTTTCCCCATACTATTTCCAAGATAAACAAACACTTGAAGTCATGATGACAAATAACAACATAGCTTGAAAAAACAAAACCAGTATTACCTCATATTACTACTACACAACTGACACACATAGGATAATATTAATAAAATATGTCACTACAAGGTTCATATTGATAAATTCTGTACATATAAATTGTAATTACAATTGATTGTGATTCCTGGTTCACTTTGTATTTGAATCAGGACACATATATTAGTGAAATTAATTAATACATATTTATATTTGAAACTTTACCAGTGCCTCATTTAAGATAGTCTTATAGAGTGTTAAATGTGTGTGAGTGTCACAGTGTTGTCAAGTGTGGTGGAATAAATTAAATTGTTTATCTGTCTGTTGTTGTTGTGACTTACACTTCATCATATACATACCCTAGACATTTAACGTAGTCATCACAATATTCCAGAATAATTCTGACTGAGTTATAATGTGGTAGCAAGTAAGGTTATCTGTAAAACACTACACCTATTAGATACAGATACCTTCACAGCTGATCTCAGTCAGTACACTAAGTCCCCTATAAATATTTATAACATCCCACTTTACCAAACCGATTAGCGTGCTTTGCGCGTGCTTTCTTAAGGTTGGTTGTTGCTAGATCCCATCCTAGTTGTAACCTTTCCTTTAGTTCCGACACATATTTGCTGGCTGAGCCGACTGCCTCGTCGCCTTCTGGTCCGTCAATGACCGGAGTAAGGCTTCTAACGGCCCCTTAATAGGTCTGTCGAATAAAAGAGTAGCTGGTAGTAAACCTGTAGAGGCCTGGGGAACTTCCCTGTAGGCGAATAAGGCTGCAGGAAGGAAAAGGTCCCAATCTTTCTAGTTTCTCTTGTCCCAGCTTACGTAACATCATGGTGAGGCTGCCGTTGAAGCGTTTCACGAGCCCATTTCCGATCGAATAGTATGGGCTTGTGTATATGTGCTTGGCCCTCAAGATCTTAAAGATCTCCTCCATTAACAGGCTACGGAATTGGGATCGGTTTTCCGTCAAAACTTGTTGAGGAAATCCCAACCGCGTGAAAATCTCCACTAGGGCTTCTGCGACATGCTTGGAATCCGTGCATGTTAGCGGTATAGCTTCAGCCTGCATAGTGCATGTGTCGACTAAGGTCAGGATAAACCTGTTTCTTCTTTTGGTCCTTTCTAGGGGTCCAACAATGTCGACAGCAACCCGTTCAAATGGTGTTCCCACTTTTGGCATTTCCCCCATGGAAACTGGGGGTGCCAAAAGCTTGGGTGCCACACGTTGGCACTTGGCGCAAGATTTCACGTACCTGATAATATCAGAGTTCATTCCTGGCCACCAATAGTGAGTTCGATATTCGCCGATTAGTGGCGTTTTGTCCCATATGTCAGCTAAAGGGAAGAGAGTACCCCATTTAGACTTGGTCTCTGTATTGTGTCGGTACTAGGAGCTGATTACGCCCTTGTTCAGGGTTGCCCGTTCTACGATATAGTACGCCATCCTTGGAAAAGATGTCTCCGTTGTGTCTGGGGTCCTTGGCCATGGACAGTTTCTTAAAGCAGGGTTCCAAGGTAGGGTCCTTTTGTTGCGCCTCTTTAACTTCCTTAGGTAATAAATTTGGCGCAATCTCCCGTTCCTTCTTGGTTTGCCCTCTTGTGGTTACTGCTGCCACAATCGGCGCTTTTGGTCTCCCAACAAACACATATCTACATCCAAGTATTAATGGGTAGATAGGATCATCCATAATAGCCGCTTTGATCACACCTCTGACAAAATCAGAGTGATTCTCCACCAATGGGATGGGAAGCGTCATGTGTGCATCACTCTTGAAAACTCCACATAATTTGACGGTGTCTTCTGTCTCTTGACCAGGTTTGACCAAATGCCTTGCGACAATACAGTAAAAAGATAATCCTGTGTCAAAAAGACAAGATGTTGAAGTCCCGTTCAAAATAAAAGTTCCTCGCGTTGAGGGTCTCTAACCCTCAGGTTGAGAATCACTGACACTAATTCTCCGTTGCGAGTCTTTTTACAAGCAACCGATTCTATTCGTCCCGGTGTGTTTGCTCTGATCAGATGTCCCTTGTGCAGGGGTCTTTCCCTTGTCTTGACCTGTCTGGCAGCTGTGCCATGCAGGCCGGTCGGGCTGATCAGAATTCTTGTTGGTGGAGTATCTGTTTTTAAAGAATTTCGATTTTTCCTGGGGAAAAAAAAGGTGGGGGGGGGGGGAATTCTAAGGCAAAGTTTCTCGTTGATTATGGTGCTGGGAAGCTTGGGAAGACGGCTCTAGATTATTTTTCCGAAAATGCTCATCTGTCGGCTTGCGTTTTGTGCTGGTAAGCTCGGCCGAAGCATTCACGTAACTTTCAGACTTACTAAGAATTTCCTCCAACTTTACTGCGCCCTGTTCAGCCATAAATCTATGGGTTTCGTTTGAAAAAGTGGATTTCATTTGTTCTGTAGGAACAAATTCCAGAAGTCCTTCAAAAGTGAGAGGGAGCTCGGAAAGTTCCATCCACTTTGTCAAATATCCTGTCAAGCGTAAAGAGAACTGATGAAATGTCTCCGTGCCTTCCTTTCTGCTGTTTCTGAACAGATGCAAAAATTTGCGAGCGTTCATTTCGAAACGGTTCAGTAAAGCCTTCATTAGCATGTCGTAGTTGTCTTGATGGCTGCTTCCTAGTTTTACGTAGACGTCATAAGCACTACCTTTTAAAGCCTGTGAAAGCTTTAGACACCATCGGAAACTCTCTAACCCATATAGTGTCGCCATCCTCTCAAATTTCTCGAGAAACGAGTCAATTTTTTCATTTGGGCTTGGGAAAGATTCCAGGGCGAAAGGCATAGCTACGAGTTGAGGAGATTGGGTACTGGATTGATCAGTTAACTGTGACTGAGGTGGAGACTTTCCATTGCTGGAGGAAGACATAGAACCCGACTTTGGACCTGTAGGGCCTTAAGCGCCAGTTCATGCTGTCACTCCTTCTCGCTTTCCTCATGTTGTATCTCCTTCTCCTTTCGTTTGCCCTGCGAGCTTCCATCTCTGCCTGTAAAATTTCTTTCCCACTGTAAAGTTGCTTGCACACACTGTTACTGTAAAATGTCAGTCTGTAAAGAAGTATCAGTTGTATACTGTAAACCTTCTGTAAAGTGTGGTGTGTTCTCTTTCTTCTGTAAAGCTCCACTATCACTCACTGTAGCATGTTGTTTGTGGTGCCACTACTGTATGTGTCCATGGTAGTGTACAGAGTTGTCGAGATCAGGCATGCTCCAGTCTACCCAGCTGTAAATGGGTAACTCACCCTAGTCCTAAGTTAGGGAAGGCAAAGGCAGCTGTAAACAGTAGTTTCCCTCTAAGGCTCCAGGGGAAGCAGGCCCTAAACTTGGTCACTTCAACCGACGCAGGATGGTGTAGATATGGGTAGAAGTGTAGAGTGTGTTTACCGCGAATGGTGTACTGTTCGTGTTCTGACCAATCTAAACACTCATTCACTTGTGTCTACAAGGCACCAATGCAGACTGCTGGAATCTTTGTTTACACAGTTTATTTGGACGCTCACACTGGGACATAACGAGTAAATCATGGGTATGTTGACATATCAATTTGCAGGCATACATAGTAGATCCTATGTCATGGCACATTCATAAATAATAGGTAGTATCAATGGCCGCATCCCCTATCTGACTAAGCGCGTCAGTGAAGGCGGATCGGTAAGTAACTAAAGTTGCTTTATATTCACAGTTTATCATATTGTGAAACCACGATAAGGGGTTTCTATCCAAATTGAGATCTCCTTGCCACTGTCCGAATAATAAGATACATGCCCCGTTCTTTAGACAGTGATCCAAAAAATGCGAAGACAGGAATGTAACATGGCCGCCTACCTGAGTTGTCGCTCACTCGCTCACAGGAGGATATATATATAAGCCAAAGTTAATTTGCAATACATATGCATAATTTCATAAAGTTCCTCCACACAGATCTACCGTAATCCAGTTACCTCACGTAGACATAATTACAGTATGGAGCCTGTCATCTCCGTCGATACAAATTTGACCCTAGCGTTGCGAAGCACAAAATTCCCGCTAGGCCTAACCGACCTGAGATCATCAAAACAGGGACTGGAATTACCTGGAGTCCGAATCATACATGGTACCGTACATTAGGAGAGTCTCTAACACAACTCTAGTAGAGACACAATCTCCTATAGAAGAAAAACCACTTCGTAAAACATTTTTACTGAAGAATCTACCAGCCCTGGAAAAATGCGTACCCGCCATTGTCACGGTACATCGGAACTCATCACGACTAGACAAGACAACTCCTACTTCCGCTAGAGCGGTGTAACAAGAATATAGTCCTGCCTACCCATCCAAAATATACAATATAGGACTGATTCTACTTGTACTAATAATATGTAATACATATGAATTCAGGCCATAAACATAATAAGCAAATTAATCTATTTTCTGGCCCTAAGAAATAGGTACGGACAAGGGTGTCATATCCATGCGCCGAATTAATATCAAGAACGATTACTCCTATAATCAACAGGGTAAAACAATTATGGATTATCTAGCCTTCCCCATAGACAGCATTTTCATACACAAATGAATGAATGTCTATATCTTTTCCATATTAAATAGCCATATCGATTTTTGTAATATGTGCGTCAAAATATGCACGCAACAGATTACCACACCCCTCGGGAACAAAAATGGTACATTTTTTTTTTTTGAAATACATCTAGGAGCAACATACAATAGGCTCACAACGCACCCATAACAATGCGCAGATGATAAGCATAAGTTTTCTGACCTTAGAGAAAGTATTTCTCTAAGTATAAATATTTCCAGAGAGGTGTCACCAACGCATACTACAATATTAGCAATGACACAATTTGTACATTAGTTTATACATAAATTTCATCTAAGATATCTTAACATCATGATCATCAAAGACGAAAAAACATTGAAAAATCAGCGGTGAATAAATATCAATGAACCGCTAAGTAGTGTTACAATCAATATATGATATTACATATGTGTACACATTTCAACATAGGAACAACTGTATCAAAGTTGTATAACAGTTATGAATCATGTGGGCATCTAGACAAAATATCTGCCATCACATTTTCTGACCCACGGATAGCTCGCACCGAAAAATGAAATGGCTGCAGAGCAATCGCGTAACGCGTTGATCTCGCGCTCTTCAGATTTTTACTCTGAATAGCCGTAAGAGCTTTCTGGTCAGTTTCCACAATGAAATGCGCGCCAAGAAGAAATCTTTGCAGTTTAAGGATTGACCAAACCATAGCCAATAATTCACGGTCTAGGACCGAGTAATTCTTCTCTGCGGCATTTAATTTCCGAGAAATATACATCACAGGATGCAGAGTTCCGGAGTACTCTTGCATTAGTGCTGCTCCAATCCCGGTGGATGAAGCGTCACTACGAAGAATAAATGTCTTATCCTTAGAAGGCAATACTAGGATAGGTGAAGTAGAAAACATAGTTTTAACCTTATCCAAAGAGGATTGACATTCTTGAGTCCAGTGGACTACATTAGGAGACCCTTTCTTTAGCAAGGAAGAAAGAGGTGACATAATGGAGGACAGATTCGGAATGAATCGTCCATAAAATTGTATTAGACCTAAGAGACTTCGTACTTGCTTTTTAGTCTTAGGAATAGAAATGTTAAGTATCTTACTTGTATTATGGTCTTCTGTTTTTAGGAACCCATGACCAACACGGGGTCCTAAGAAAGATATTTCGCTAAAACCAATACATGCTTTCGATGGTTTCGCTGTCAGGTTATGCTCGCGTAAGATAGACAATAGTTCATTTATCCCATTATAGTGATCGTTCCAAGTATCACTGAAAAGACAGATGTCATCAAGATACGCAATGACATCTGAGCGATGAGATAGGATTCGACGCATCATGCGTACGAATGTTGCAGGGGCGTTCATAAGACCGAAAGGCATGAAATTCCATTGGAATAGACCCCTAGGCGTCGAAAAAGCAGTAAACGGTTTGGCGTGTTCGGATAATGGAACTTGCCAATATCCCTTAGACAAATCGAGTTTAGTAAAGAAATGAGAATTCGATAGTCTCGTAAGTAGCTCTTCTAGTAAAGGCATAGGTTCAGCATCAAATTTCGTCACTTGGTTCAATTTGCGATAATCCACGCAAAGACGTATGTTATTGTCTTTTTTTCGTACAATAACCATCGGCGAAGAATATGCTGATGTGGATGGTTCAATAATTTTTAACTCTATCATCTCATCCAACTCTTTCTCTACCTGTGCTTGAAAATGTATCGGAATAGGATACGGTCTGACTCTTATAGGACTATGGTCAGTAAGAATAATGTCATGTTGAATGACATCAGTTTGACCAGGAATGTCAGTAAGGACATCCTGAAATTGTTCTAACATAGTAGAAACTTGTTTCTGCTCTCCTGGAGATAATTCTGGAGAAATTGCAACATCTTTCCATGATTCATTAGAGTGAAGAGGAATCATTGGAAAAGGTAAATTTACATCCGAGAAACTCGTTTCCTCATCCTGTATTACTGACAGAGATGAGTACTGTCCATGTTGGACTGGAAATTCGTCCGTTGCCTGGAAAACAGGTTGTAAATAATCAGGACGTTCATGGAATTCCGTGAGCATGTTGATGTGGAAGGTTTTACGCTTCCCATCAATATCGACGATATAGTCAACGTCGGAAATTTTGATATTATATCGTACGGACCTTTCCAAGAAATAAGAAGTCTATTTTCCCTACAAGGTAGCAAGACGAATGCTTTGTCACCTGGACAAAGTTGTCGCAAGCATCTCTTTTTATTGGCAAATTCCCTTGCCTTCTGTTTCGCAAATTCAGAAGAAGCAGTTGCCAATTTGCATGCTTCAATAATCTTGTGTCTAAGTGCGATGACATATTCATAAGAGGATTTTGTGTCATCGACAATATTATCAGCAGTTATAAGATCATGAAGTAAGGACATAGGACCTCGCGGTTTCGCGCCAAAGACAAGTTCAAAGGGAGAAAATCCTGTATGTTCGTTGGCGACCTCTCTATATGCAAAGAGAGCCGCGGGTAAAACCCTATCCCAATCCTGAGGATGATCTTCTGTTATCTTACCTAGTAGGTTTTTCAGAGTTCTATTCAGACGTTCCACCATCCCATTGGACATAGGATGATAAATACTACTCAGCGATCTCTCTATCTTAAGAGTCGACATTACTTGAGACATGGTATCCGATATGAGTTGGGTACCATGGTCGGATAATATTTCTGCTGGAAATCCCAGACGAGAAAATATTAACCAAAGAGCATCTGCGACATCAGCAGTAGTTATGCTCTTTAGAGGAACAGCCTCCGGCCAACGTGTGCACATATCAACACACGTCAAAATAAATTGGTGTCCTCTAGCAGACTTTATCTTAAATGGACCAATGATGTCTATCGCCATTTTTTGAAATGGTCGAATGGGAATGTCTGCAGCCTGAATAGGTGCATCATGGCGTGGACCTCTGGATTTAATCTCTTGACATACTTTACAAGATCGACAATAGATTCGTATGTCCTTATTCACAGCAGGCCAAAAGAAAGATTCAAGAACTCTAGCTTTAGTACGGGAAAAAAACCCATATGTCCAGCACACTGCGAATCATGAGCGTGCTGTAAGATTTTAACTCTCATATTTTTAGGCACAAGGATTTGAGAATGAATGGACTTAGCGGAGTCTTGTACCATACGTACAAGTACGCCATTCTTCATCGTAATCCATGATTTACGATTTGTATCCTTATTCGGATCACCTTTTGTTGCCAGAGTAAAGAATTTCTTTAGAGTAGGATCATCTTCCTGCTGTTTTATAAAGGAATCATGGGAAATCTCCAAGGGATCATCTTGGATCTGCGCATCATTATCTTCAGAATGTGAAGATTGCGGCATATTAAGAGCTTGAGCCCTAGTGATTACTGCATTAGCAGATTGCATATTAACATTTTCCCAATTAGAAATTTGCTGTGGAGTGCATTCTTTCACTCCATGAATGCGACCGATGATAAGATCAGCGATCGGATTCGGCAAGAGACATGCTTGCACCTCTCCTGTAAAGAAAGGCGTAGCAATATTGATAATGGCAGTGGAGTACTTCTCCAATGTGCCACCAAATGTTACACATTTGACTATATTGCCTGTAGCTCGAGAAGGATTTACGAGTGATTGCCTCACTCCGATGGTAGTGCACCCCGAATCGAAAAGAATTGATACCGGAGTACCATCTATTAGGCCCCTATTAAAGACAAGAGCACCCCTTCCATTATGCGCGATTGACGCATGGAGCGCGGGAAGCGGGTGACCGCAGCTTAAAGTAGAAACTGTGGTTGGATCGAATAATGTTTTGCATTGCGAACACTCAGATGCTCTAGCAAAATCGAAAGCGGAATTTGCTACACTGTTGGAGTCTTTTTTATCATTATTCTGATTATCGGTGTCGTGGAACTCCTGTTGTGCAGAGTTAGCCTGGTAATAAAATTTACCATGTCTTTTGTGTTGTGATCTACCTCGGTTATAATTGTCTCTATAATTATTATTGCCTCTGTTATAACCCCTATTTGGGTTTGAATCATAATATTCATGATCATAATCATCATGCTCATTATATTGAGTATCCCTGTAATATTGGTTTTTTTGTCTCCATGAAGCACTTGGGTAGTTCCTATAGCTACTCCCTTTCCGAGAATTTCTAAAATTATGGGTACCCCTCGCGTGTCGAGGACTATCAGCCCGATTCCAGTTCTTCGAAGAAGAACCCTGATTTGAGTGGTTATCTTGGTTTTGATACTTATTCCAATTAACCTTTTTATCAAATTTATTTTTAGCTCCTTGGAATTTGTGTGAGTAATTCTGATTATATTCTGTTGCCGAAGCAACTGGCATACTCTCTTTAATGTTAGAGTTACTAAGAATCATGTCAGGGTGTGCCGTGGCATACTGGTCACAATATTCTTCCATTTGCTTTAATGTACTAGGTTTACGCTCATGTAAGAACTCTAGGAATGATTTATTTACCGAAGACATGACCTTGTCTCTTAGCAATAAATCCGTAAGACCATCAAATGTTTTCTCTGTTTTGGATAATTCAATCCATCGTGAAAGTGTAATTCGTGCTTTTGAGATGAATTCTGAGAATTCTACACCTACCTCAGGTCTCATTGTTTTAAACAAAAGACGATAACCTTCCTCAGACAGCTGATATCTCTTCATCAAAGCTGCCCTAACAGCATCATAATTATCCTTGTCGGCCTCTTCGACGAAATATAACTTACTCAGAGACTCCCCTTTTAGATTTTCAGACAACTGATTCACATACTGTGATTTGTCAACATTATGAGCTCGACAAGCCCGTTCAAATCTATCAAGCCAGAATGCTATATCATCACTGACAGAGTTAAACGCTGGTACCTTGACCTTGTACACAAAGGGTTTACCATTACCACTAGATGCCTGATTAACATTACTCATACTTGTCAATTTTTATTTCTCTAACTCAAATTCATGTTCTCTTATTGCTTTTCTCTCTTCAGCTTCTCTATCTAATCTTCTCTGTTCTGCAGCAGCTTCTAATTTCTTCTGTTCTGCAGCAACTTCTAATTTTTTTTGTTCAGCTGCAGCAGCAGCTTCTAATTTCTTCTGTTCTGCATCAAATCTCCTTTCCTCCACTTGCATCTGCAATTTCTTTAGTTCAGCAGCAGTATCAGCTTCTTTTTCTAATCTTTTTTCTTCAGCTAGAGCTTTCCTCTCTTCTGCAGCTAATGCTTTGTCATATTGAGCAACAGCCCATTGTTCTAAGTCTTTCCCAGTCTTATCAAGGGATTTTCCTTGTGCTATAAAGTAATCTAATGTAGACATTTTGTCTTCTTAAATCAGAAACCTGAAAAAGTAAATAAATTACCTTATTTCACTTTAATGGGATACAAGTCTATACCATAGACTTAGTCTTAGTGAAAACTTGTATGGTTTATAATACCCAATGATAACTTGAGTACCTGTGGACAACAATAATTGTATCTCAAATACTGTGGGAGACAAGCCTTACAAAGGTCTTGTATACCCTAATGTAATCAATGATCACTTGAGTACCTGTGGAAAATAATATTTCCCTTTACCAATCACTTTGGGAGACAAGCCTTATAAAGGTCTTGTACATTTTGTTTTATAACAATAACAATCATAAAGTACTGATCTGTACTATAATATAAGTGTATTCCACTATACCTCATATGTCATATGTCAACTAAAGACATTACAAAGGACAAACAAGAAAAGACAATCTGAAAACATTTGCAGAGATCAAATTAAATTAAATAGGAGAAATGAAAAAAATGATCACAGAATCCGTGATGATAACTGCAATAAGATAACAAGACAAATAACGCCACAGTGTATAAACATAAGGGTGTAAAGAAATCAAAAATAGAAAAGATGAGACCTACAATTATACAAACAAATCAAACAAAACTAAGGAACACAAAATTATTAACAAAAACAACGAAGAAAAGAACACCTCATCACAACTAACAGAAATAGCAGCAAATTGTTGCTAACAAATTTCCAATTAAGAAAATGTGTACCTATAGAATACTAGTACCAGACCAATGTCACTCGGCATACCTTGTACTAGTCACACAGAACATAAACTAATTTAATACATAACAAATAACATAAATGCATATATAATATAATATATGTGTTGTGGATAGAATGTGTTGCAAAGTATGCTCAGATTTAATAAATTAGACTACCACTTTATTGAGTAATAGATTTGCTTTCTAACTATTACACTGTCCAATTTTTTTGAGCACATTAGAAGATCCACCGATGAAATTTGCACTTTATGTTCAACAATGCTCTTCTATTACAGCAGGATAAACAATCAATGGTTTAGAACACTGACTGTACTGTGCCAAATGTCAACAAGTGCTGTCCCAGATATTGCTACACTTGTCAGAACAGGTCAAGCTGACATTGATTGTATAGCTGTCCTATTGGTATTGATGTGGTCAAACAAATGTTCTTGTAACTGTAAAATGTGATTCTCAACATAAGACTGCGTAGGCTGGACCCAGGGATCTGGCTCACCACTGTAAAATTTCTTTCCCACTGTAAAGTTGCTTGCACACACTGTTACTGTAAAATGTCAGTCTGTAAAGAAGTATCAGTTGTATACTGTAAACCTTCTGTAAAGTGTGGTGTGTTCTCTTTCTTCTGTAAAGCTCCACTATCAATCACTGTAGCATGTTGTTTGTGGTGCCACTACTGTATGTGTCCATGGTAGTGTACAGAGTTGTCGAGATCAGGCATGCTCCAGTCTACCCAGCTGTAAATGGGTAACTCACCCTAGTCCTAAGTTAGGGAAGGCAAAGGCAGCTGTAAACAGTAGTTTCCCTCTAAGGCTCCAGGGGAAGCAGGCCCTAAACTTGGTCACTTCAACCGACGCAGGATGGTGTATGGCCGCATCCCCTATCTGACTAAGCGCGTCAGTGAAGGCGGATCGGTAAGTAACTAAAGTTGCTTTATATTCACAGTTTATCATATTGTGAAACCACGATAAGGGGTTTCTATCCAAATTGAGATCTCCTTGCCACTGTCCGAATAATAAGATACATGCCCCGTTCTTTAGACAGTGATCCAAAAAAATGCGAAGACAGGAATGTAACATGGCCGCCTACCTGAGTTGTCGCTCACTCGCTCACAGGAGGATATATATATAAGCCAAAGTTAATTTGCAATACATATGCATAATTTCATAAAGTTCCTCCACACAGATCTACCGTAATCCAGTTACCTCACGTAGACATAATTACAGTATGGAGCCTGTCATCTCCGTCGATACAAATTTGACCCTAGCGTTGCGAAGCACAAAATTCCCGCTAGGCCTAACCGACCTGAGATCATCAAAACAGGGACTGGAATTACCTGGAGTCCGAATCATACATGGTACCGTACATTAGGAGAGTCTCTAACACAACTCTAGTAGAGACACAATCTCCTATAGAAGAAAAACCACTTCGTAAAACATTTTTACTGAAGAATCTACCAGCCCTGGAAAAATGCGTACCCGCCATTGTCACGGTACATCGGAACTCATCACGACTAGACAAGACAACTCCTACTTCCGCTAGAGCGGTGTAACAAGAATATAGTCCTGCCTACCCATCCAAAATATACAATATAGGACTGATTCTACTTGTACTAATAATATGTAATACATATGAATTCAGGCCATAAACATAATAAGCAAATTAATCTATTTTCTGGCCCTAAGAAATAGGTACGGACAAGGGTGTCATATCCATGCGCCGAATTAATATCAAGAACGATTACTCCTATAATCAACAGGGTAAAATAATTATGGATTATCTAGCCTTCCCCATAGACAGCATTTTCATACACAAATGAATGAATGTCTATATCTTTTCCATATTAAATAGCCATATCGATTTTTGTAATATGTGCGTCAAAATATGCACGCAACACTGCCTCAATTTTCTTCTGCTCCAATTGAGATTGACGCTCTGTCGCTTCTTTCTTCTCCGCTCTATCTTCCTTCTCCTTAGCTTCTGCTATTTTCTACTCAGCGTCATATCGGTCAAGTTCCTTGTTGACAAACGCTGTCACTTCTTCTCCTTGCAATCCTGTTTCCTTTGCTTCCTATCTTAGCATTGCTCTAAGTTTAGCACGCTCAGCCATGTCAAATAACTGGATGCTGTTAACTCGATAAAGAAAGAAGAAAAGAAGGAGAGAAAAACTCTATCCTTAACCAACTTTACGAGAAAAAAAACAAACAACAAAAATATTTCACTGAGATATCTCCTGTCCCGTTATCAGTTATCTCATCTATCGATGTTATTACCTGGCACAAGGCTCCTAATACAGACGACTAAGCCAAATAAGTGGTAGATCATGCTAATACTGGAATAACTACTATTACTAACGGTGGAAAAAAATGTTTTATTATAAAAATAAAGGAGAAAAAAAAATTTCTCTTATTTTATAAATCCACCAAAAACTCGCCCCTCTAGAAGTCAGTTGAGAGTAAGGGGCGTTATTAACTAGACGTAAAGTCAGAAATTGGTCCTTAGCTTTGCGCAAACTCTGCTGCTTCAAAAAAAACTCCAGTGATTGTTAAACAATTACGCTTACTAGCGGCCTTGAACAAAATACCATATATCTTATATATCTGACAAAGATTACTATCAGAACAAATTGCACATAACTCTATGATGCCGTGGAAAGAAAACCCGTCCTATATGTGTGTGGTCAAACACCCGGTAACTAAGATCGTTACCTGGGGGATAATTAATTTTTATACCCTAACTTCACAAGACAACAGATTCAATATCAGACTTTAAACATTTATCTAGATCCAGACTTAGAGTTCAGTCCCGCGACGAGCGACCATTATGTCGTAGATTTTATCAGATAGGTAATAGATGTTTATAGTCCTGTCTGAGCAGAGGTGATAATGATGACAATGTGAAAGTAAGGGGTAAGAAATTGTTTTATCACGAGGTGATCGTGTAAGAGAAAGGACAATCTCTGGATAGAATAATTTATCTAATCCAGTCTATCTGGACGACGATATTTAAATCAGACGCACTTTCTCTCCTTGTACGAAATACAAGTTACACTACACTCAAATGCACACAATTCTGTGACAAATACACACGAACGTGAAAACAAACTATGAATAACATATAATGGATAGGGGTTGACCGACACGATAACTAAAGGTTTAATAAAGTTTATTATCAATAGAAGATCACAACAATAAGCATATACATTACTAGATCATGGTTTACAGACAAAATTGCAAAAGAAGAAATTAATCAAATAGGTTCTCCCCCTCTGGTAAAGGAAAAGAAAAGACGATCCCAACAGAGGTTTATTAACCCAGAAGATCAAAAGTTAACAGTAAGTTATGAAATAGTCAGTATGGGAACAGAATAGGTTCCTAATGTAATATATCCCGTGACTACTCAGATTAGTGAGATAAAAAAGATAGAAGACACCACATAAGTATAGGATGTTAACAAAAGACATAAGTTTCTTTCTCCGTTCATTCAATTCACACTCATTCAGTGACCACTTTCATGCTTTTGCTTACCCCAGTAGTTGTCGCATGCATTCCAAGGAAATACACTAATAAGTAATAAGACTATTTAGTGTCAAATTTACGTTTTGCCAAATCCAGCCCAAGACTCGCTGTAGTTGCTGACTGCAAATTTCACGAGAGTCGCTAGAGTCGGTGATTTAATTTGTCCTATACAATAAGTTATCTATGCCTTCAGTTGGTTGGAGTAAGGTTCATGCGTGGTGATCGCCGACGTAGGATGAATAGGACATATATAGTTCCTATGTTGTTTAGCCTCAGTTGGCTGAGACGCTAGGTTAAGTTACACAAATGTTGCTGACAATATATTTCGCCACAGCTGACTGATGAGATTGATATAAGTAAATCTGGTAATAGTTCTGGTCCAGTTAATATTATAATTTAATTGTTCTATTCTGGTTTCTCTCATGAAAATGAGGAAAATTGGACCACACAGGTCACAGCAAGAAGCTCATCAATAATAAATATCCCTGGATGCTTATAATATTACAAGTTCGTATGATCATAAGTTCATATGGCCATTATTTTAAAAAAACCGCTAGTACTCAGGTTGATCAGCCTAGATTTTAGGAAAGAAATAAACATTTAACCAAATTATCAATATCATATCTAACACGTCAGTGGGAGTTTTACTCCTTGTAGGTTCGACCAAGCTGGACTGGTCTGTGTGGGTAGGGGTCAGACAAAAGCTGGTACCCTGGTCCTCCAGGTTGGGGGTTTTAGCACAGGGCCGACACCCCTGTCTATGTAAAAAATCGCACATGTTACGGAAACGGCAACAAATGAAAAAACTTTGATGCGGGACGAACATCCGGAGTCTCAGTCTCGTATGACTGACAGTGGTGAAAGCCGAAAGGAAGCCACTGGCATGAAAACGGATGCCCTGACCACAAAACACGAAACCAGAATTGGTTTTTGGAACGTCAGAACTATGAATGAAGTAGGAAAGCTGAGACAAATCACAGCAGAGATGAGGAATTACAAACTACACATCCTGGGAATAAGCGAGAGCAGATGGACAGGGATGGGGAGAATAAAAACAGCTACAGGGGAAACAGTACTTTATTCTGGTAGAGAGGATGGTCAGCACAACGAAGGTGTAGCCATTGTCCTGAAGAAAGGAATGGAAAGGTCTTTGCTGGAATGGAAACCCATTAACAACAGACTAATAAGAGCAAGACTGAGAGGGAGATTCACCAACACCACAATTATACAATGCTATGCACCAACAAAAGACAGCGATGAAGAGATCAACGACGAGTTCTATCAACAGGTACAAAAGGAAATGGAAACTGTACCCAGGTACTATCTTATTATAGTAATGGGAGACCTACGTAAATGCGAAAGTTGGAACACACAATAATTATAACGAAAGAGTAATGGGGAAATGCGGCAGTGGAACAGTAAATGAGAATGGGGACAAATTAATAAGCTTCTGCAGTATTAACAACCTGGTCATTGGAGGAACACTTTTTCAACACAAAGAAGTGCACAAGTTAACATGGGAATCCCCACACGGACGATACAAAAACCAGATAGATCACATAATGATCAATGGCAGATGGAGACATGCACTACAAGACGTGAAAGTAAGAAGAGGCGCAAATGTGGGAAGTGATCATAACCTAGTAGTAGCAAGACTGAAGGTGAAACTCAGAGCTGCTGGACCAGTTGCAGTCAAACAGAAAAGATATAACATTACGAAACTTAAGGACCCCCCTCACCAGAAAAGCGTTCGTGGTCGACGTAAAGAGACGATATCAGATTACCAAAAGCCAGGAAAGAACTGAGACCGACGATGTCGACCAGAAATTCAACACCATCTCAACAATATACAAAGAAAGCAGCAAGTCATGCTTGGGATTCCAGGAAAGAAAGAGCTAAGATTGGATAACATCAGAAACGCTAAACACCATACGAAGAGGAAGGAAATGAAAAGAAATAAAAAAGAAGCTAAGTCTCCCAGGTTAAAGGCAATATATAGTGAACAGTACAGTCAGCTGGACAAGGAAGTAAAACGTCAAACCCGTGCTAACAAAAGGACATTTCTGGGTGACCATGCAAGACAGGCAGAAGAGGCAGCACTGAGAAATGAACAAAGCACAGTTTATAAAATAACTAAAGCTATCAGTGGAAAACGAGGTGCAAACAACATAACGTTAAGTAAGAGACAAGCAAGGAAATCTCATCACCACAGCACAGGGGCAGGAAACAAAATGGACAGAGTGTCACCGTTGACTTTGCTAGGAGCATTATAAATGCTCAAGCAGGAATTATAAGCGGTGATTTGGTTTTGGTTAAGGGGAAAGTATAAAAAAATGGTTTAAGAAATAAGAATGGATTTGAATAAAGACTGTTTGTCTTGCTAAAAGGGAGATAAAATGAGTGAAATAATACTTTGATCAAAGGGAGAAGACTCTGAATATTAAGGTCATGGGAGGAAAGTGCTTAATTACACTTAAGTAGATTTGGTGAGTTGGTAATTATGGTTTAGAAAATGTACATATAAGAATTGTATAGCAAGCTTTAGAGAAGACAATATAAGGTTAAGTCAAATTATGCAAAGAAGGACAACGGTTAATTACCTCCCTTATATGATTAAGTGAGTTAAGAAAGAAAAAATATGCACGTGAAAAGTTTACCAGGACAACGGATGACACTTCACTGAGTTGTTTACACAGCGGATAAGCGTGAACATATTCCAGCTGAGTGAAAAATAGGAGGAACCAATTAATTTACAGTAAACAAGGACAGATCAGCTGATAATGATTTTTATAGAGAGAGAATGCACTTAGATACGCTGGTGAGCGGTCGCATTTTCTGATCAGCTGATAATGATTTTTATAGAGGAGAATGCACTTAGACACGCTGGTGAGCGGTCGCATTTTCTGATCAGCTGATAATGATTTTTATAGAAGAGAATGCACTTAGACACGCTGGTGAGCGGTCGCATTTTCTGATCAGCTGATAATGATTTTTATAGAGGAGAATGCACTTAGACACGCTGGTGAGCGGTCGCATTTTCTGATCAGCTGATAATGATATTTATAGAGGAGAACGCACTTAGACACGCTGGTGAGCGGTAGCATTTTCTGAGGAGCAGTCCTAGTTAAGGACGTAGAGTGGCAGGAATGTGTTTTCTGCCAGGCTCAAGTTCAATTTCTGTGGGAAACAGAATGAATACTTCTGAAGAATCCTATAGACCTAGTTAGAGTAGTAGAATCTATTCACATATGAAAGACAAAACTGTGTTTAAAGTATAGGTTTAGTGATAAGGGGTGATAGTAAGAAATATGAGTGTTGTGAGGATTCTGTGAAACCAAAGTAAGTAGGTCCTTTGACTCATAACTTTTGATAGACATTGAACAGAATGATTTCAGAAGCTGAAATAAAGTATTACAAGGTTAACGACGCTTACAACTAAGTGAGCGCAGAATAATGAGAAACGAAGCTGAAGCTACAAAATTGACTATGAGATGAATAAACTGAGACTAAGTAAGCAGCTGAGAAGAGTTACAGAAGAACATGGATTTAATAGCCGTGCTGGGCTATTGTATAATGAACTTTGCAATATCGACTGCTACAAGTAAGATGAGTAAGAAATTGAAGGGTGATTGTATTTACAGGATGAAACATGAGCTCTCTAGCAGGTATAAGTATGAGGATAATGCAACAGGTGTACCCAATGTATTGATTTGCATATATGAGTTTTAAGATGATGGTATTTTGATTAATATGAGTCAAATCTGACAGGATTAGTAGAGGAAAGAAACCAACTCAAGAAAGAGTTGATGAAAGGCTTGGGAGAAGCCAGAATAAATAGAATAGCATAAAGGGAAGAAAATAGGTATAAACCATATCTGATAGTGTTCTCAGGTGGAGAGCTATATATATATATATATATATATATATATATATATATATATATATATATATATATATATATATATATATATATATATGCATAGGTACATGAATGTGCCCAGGAGGAATGGGACATACAAGAGACAGTTAGGAAATGTTTGTACCTGGAATTAGTACCACATGCCTCTGTTATGATGAACTTATGAGATGTAAATAAAATGTTTGTTTTGATGGAACGTTTCTCAAGTTGGGTTAAGTCTCTAAAAGGTTGTTGAGTGCTAGAGTAAACAAGATACTGGATATAAAGAAAATAACTACTATACGAAGTTGTCACTAAGTAACATCACAAGAAGGGATGGAACGAGTTTAGGTTGGAAGTTTGAGGAAATATCATCCAGGAATAGTCAGCTCTGGCGGTGATGGCCAGTATTAAGATATACTCTTACTTGGAAGATAGGTCAATAGATCAAATTGACAAATAGAAGGTAGACAACTAGGCCTGCCCCTGTCACCTAGTTTACTTTAAAAGAAGACCCTGCACTGTGACATTTAGTCTAATTGGTACCGTAACCAGTTCTGGAAGCTATAATAAGAAGAGATAGCACTGTCACAAGAGCACTTCCGAGAAACACTGAATAGGGAACCACCAAAGACTCAGCTGAATGTTCCTGAGGCTGAAAGTGACTTAGACGTAGATACAGACATTCCACGAAAAGAAGAAATCATTACAGCTATCAAAGGGCTAAAAAATGGAAAAGCGCCTGGTCACGACAATCTAAATGCTGAGCTATTCAAGACAGACCCTGAACTAGCAGCAGAACTATTAGAACCACTATTTGCACAAGTCTGGGAAACTGAGACAACACCAACAGAGTGGAGTAAAGGAATAATTGTCAGATTGCCCAAGAATGGCGACCTTGCAGACTGCAACAACTGGAGAGGAATTACCCTCCTCTCAGTTCCCAGCAAAATACTAGGCAGGATAATAATCCAGAGAATTTCAAAAGCAGTTGACCATAAACTGAGGAAAGAACTAGCGGGCTTCAGAAAGAACAGAAGATGTGCAGATCATATATTTACCCTCAGGAACCTTATAGAGCATTGCTCAGAATGGCAGAGACAGCTGTACATTAACTTTGATGATTTTGAAAAGGCTTTCGACAGCATACACAGGGACAGCCTATGGAAAATTTTGAGAGCTTATGGGATTCCCAGCTGCATTGTTTCCATCATAAAAAGTCTCTATTCTAACTTTACGTGCAGTGTTTATTGAGTAATGTAACTTTCCAAGTGAAAACAGGAGTACGACATTATTTTTGACAGTCATAGATTGGATGATGCACCAGACAACAGAGGGCAGTCCAAGAGGAATTAGATGGACAACGTTTTCTACACTGGAAGACCTGGAATATGCAGATGACATTGCACTACTCGCGCATTCACATCAACACATTCAAGACAAAACCGACAGACTGAATAAGTATGGCCAGCAGGTTGGCCCGAACATCAATCTGAAGAAGACAGAGGTCATGACACTAAATGTGGGCAATCCTGAGCCAATAACAGTAAGGAACCAGAAGTTAGAACAGACAGACACATTTACTTACCTAGGATGCATAATAACACCTGACGGCGGAACAAGCAAGGACATTAACAACAGAATGAATAAAGCGAGAACAGCCTTTGCTGTTCTCAACAACATTTGGAAGTCTTCCCAGTACAGCACAAACACCAAATTAAGACTGTATGAGAGCAGTGGAAGGTTAATAAACAACCTTAGATATGCAGATGATACCGTGTTGTTAGCTGAAAGCGAACAGGAGTTACAAGAACTAGTGAAGCAAGTGAACAGTATAAGTCATGAATATGGACTCGATATTAATATTGAGAAAACAAAATCTATGATAATTAGCAAAACAGACGATAAACCCACATTAAAGATAAGCGTAAATGGGAAAATCCTGGAACAAGTCAAGAGCTACGTATATCTTGATCATATAATAACAGAAGATGGCAGATGTGAAACAGAAATCAAGAAGACAATAGGAATGGCCAAAGCTACATTCAACAACATGAAACATATACTGACATCAAAACAGTTATCTCACAAATTAAAACTGAGAATCATAAAGTGTTATATATATTCTGCATTTCTGTATGGTGCAGAAACATGGACGATGAATAAGCATTTGGAAGAAAGAATTGAGGCTTTTGAAATGTGGATATATAGAAGAATGGGGCGTTGTTACGCACAGAATTTTTTCCGAAGACATTGTATAATTATTTTCTAAAGACATTGTATAATTAGCTTGTCTGAATTGTACACTTTAATTTTTTCGGTCAAAGCTAGATAACCCTAGTTTGACTGTGATTACCATTTTCAATGATGGTTACCTTCTCTTGTGACGGGACACGTCGGTCCATTGTTTGAGAACGATGTGTGGTCATTCTCCTTATATGGTAGTATCGGTCAACTGTTTCTTGGAATGATTGAAACCAGTGTTGAGGTTTATATTCCTGTCCATATAAGGCGCGATTTATTACAAATCTTTATTTGGAATGTTCCCTACATCGTCTCGTTTGATTCTTACTCAGGTGTATGCGTTCTGCGCATGTCCGGACGTTAGGTGTGCTTGAGAAGTTTTCCTGTCGGGGAGTCGATGAAAAGTTGTGAAGCAGAGAGAACGCTTCTTGCGTCTCTGTGATTCTTTGATAGGGAATTAGGAGCCCTATTGTGAGTTAGTTTAGCTTACAAGGTCCTTCCCTTGATGATTCAAATGCCTGGAGGCGTGTGTTTTTGTGGTGTTGATTTCGAAACAAGGTAATACCTCATTTATGTTTCAAATATGTAATCTAACTTTATGTTGACAATGGTCGATCTCTGCTCACTTACGAATTACAGAAATAGAGGTTCTTCTACTAGAAGTCACGCCACAGGTATCTTCATACCTGACATTAATATGTACACGGGTCATACTTAGCCCGAAGGACAGTTCTATGTTCTATGAACGTCGCTATGTCAGCGATTGCACCTACGTCGAGGTTAGACTTAGGAATGCCTGTAAAGGTCAGCTTGACCTATATTCCTTGAACACCATCCTCGTGCGACTTATGATTAGACTCATTTAGCACATCTGATCAGTGAGAGGAGTATTGATGCACTTTTGTAATATTGGAGCCAACAGTATAATCCCCTTGGCGCCATATCATTATTTGAGTATATGCCAGATGCATTGATGAACATAACTTATGCTGATTTTTGTGAACTGTCGTGACTATGGTTTATTGTGAAATGGATGTACAGTTACCTGTATTGTGGCGTCAGATAATAAACATTGGAAACGTCAATAGCAGTTACACCTTTTTATGACTTTCCATGTCATGCTACATATGTTGTGAACTTGTGAACCACATCACCCACACTCACAGCAACCAACAACAGACCAGACAAGACACCTCACACTGCAACCTATTATATCCCTGGTGTCTATAGGGGTGGTACTCTACTGGGCTGCTGACTATCAACGACTTCGGACTGATACCTATAACGTCCATAGTGGCTAGATTTGTGGTCTATCATTTTAGTGGCCAGTAGTCAGCCTAAATCCACCCTTATCATCGTGGTGGCCAATGTGGGGACCGAACCCAAGACATTCGCGTTATCAATTAAGGAAATTGCTCCTACCAGAACGCTATCATAAGTCCTCTATGACGTGGTATCTCTTATGATAGTCACCTACCCAACCAGCCCGCTGAAATATAAACATATAAATATACAAATAACATATAACATGTAAACATGTAGCAAAAAGTGTGTGAAAGTATAGAAATGGTAATGACAGTTATGGAAACTGGAATTCAAACCAAGATAACAATTACAGTAGGGAGTTTAATGATAATTGCAGAGGCAATAATGGTCGCGGTAGATCGCAACATAAAAGAAAGAGATATCAACAGGCAAACTCTGTACAGCAGGAGTCTCAGGGAGCATGTAAACAAGGTGATGATGATAAAAACTCTAGTGCTATCACATGTTCTGCCTTTGACTTTAGTAGGGCAACTAAATGTCCCCAATGCAGTACTTTGTTCGAACCGACTACCGTAACTACTTTAAGCTGTGGTCATCCTCTTCGCGCTCTTCCTGCTGCTGTTGCGCATGACGGGAGAGGTTCTCTTATACTACATAAGGGTCTTGTAAATAGTAATCCAGTCTCAGTTCTATTTGATTCTGGGTGTACTACTATTGGTTTTAGGCAATCTCTTGTAAATCCATCCTGTGCTACAGGAAAGGTCATCAAATGTGTAACATTTGGTGGCACTTTGGAAAAGTATCCTACTGCCATAATACATATTTCTACTCCCTTCTTTACGGGAGATGTCCACGCGTGTCTCCTTCCAAACCCTATTGCGGACCTTATTATTGGTCGTATTCACGGAGTTAGGGAATGTACCCCACAGCAGATTGCTGTTTGGGAGGAGCAAAACATTGAAGCTACCAATGCGGTGGTCACAAGAGCACATGCTCTGGATCCACCTCAAACTTCATTAACTAATAATGATGAAGTAAATGACCAAGATAGTCACTTGACTATTACACGTGACTCATTTATCAAATTGCAAGAAGAAGATCCTTCTTTACAAAAATTCTTCATTCTAGCAAAAAAAGGTGATCCTAATCAAAATACTAATAGAAAATCTTGGATTTCTATGAAGAACGGCGTACTTGTACGTATGGTACAAGACTCGACTACGTCCACTCATTCACAAATTCTTGTGCCCAAGAGCATGAGATTGCAAATATTGCAACATGCTCATGACTCGCAATGTGCTGGACATATGGGTTTTTCCCGTACAAAGTCGAGGGTTCTTGCGGCTTTCTTTTGGCCATTTGTGAGCAAGGACATACGAATGTACTGTCGCTCTTGCAAAGTATGTCAGGAGGTCAAATCTAAAGGACCACGACATGCTGCGCCTATCCAGGCTGCTGACATTCCTATTCGGCCGTTTCAGAAAATGGCCATAGATATTATTGGCCCTTTTAAGGTCAAGTCGGCCAGAGGACATCAGTTTATCCTTACCTGTGTCGATATGTGCACACGTTGGCCAGAGGCTATTCCTCTTAAGAGCATATCTACTACAGATATCGCAGATGCTCTTTGGTTGATATTTTCTCGCTTGGGGTTCCCCAGAGAAATATTGTCAGACCATGGCACTCAACTTATATCCGACACTATGTCACAGGTAATGTCTATGCTACATATTAAAAGGTCTCTCAGCAGTATCTATCACCCAATGTCTAATAGGTTAGTTGAGCGTTTGAATAGAACACTCAAAACTTTACTTGGGAAGATAACTGAGGATCATCCTCAGGATTGGGACAGGGTTTTACCCGCGGCTCTCTTTGCTTATAGAGAGGTCCCCAATGAACACACAGGGTTTTCTCCTTTTGAACTTGTCTTTGGCGCGCAACCGCGCGGTCCTATGTCTTTACTCCACGATTTTATCACTGCCGATAATATTAGCGATGAGACTCAATCTTCTTACGAGTATGTCATTGCTCTTAGGCAAAAGATCATCGAGGCATGCAAACTAGCAACTGCTTCATCCGAATTTGCTAAAGAAAAGGCAAGGCAGTTTGCAAATAAAAATAGATGTCTACGACAACTTTGTCCAGGTGACAAAGCACTCGTTCTTCTTCCGTCAAGGGAGAACAGACTTCTTATTGCATGGAAAGGTCCGTATGCAATAGTCTCTAAAATTTCAGATGTCCACTATGTTGTCGATATTGATGGAAAGCATAAAACTTTCCACATAAATATGCTCACGGAATTTCATGAAAGACCTGACTATTTGCAGCCTATTTTCCAGGCAACGGACAATTCTCCAGTACCTCATGGTCATTACTCATCCCTGTCAGTTATACAGGATGAGGAAACTACTTTTTCTGATGTCAATCTTCCTCTTCCTGTGATCCCACTTCATTCAACAGAATCTTGGAAAAACGTTTCCGTTTCTCCTAATCTTTCCGCTGAGGAAGTTTCGACAAGTTTCTTCGATGTTACAAACATTTCAGGATGTCCTTACCGACATCCCGGGACACACACATGTCATTGAACATGACATAATACTAACTGACCATAATCCTATCAGAGTCAGACCCTATCCGATACCTATCCATTTTCAGTCACAAGTCGAAAAAGAATTGGATGAAATGATACGATTGGAAATCATTGAACCATCCACTTCAGCATACTCTTCGTCTATGGTTATTGTTCAAAAGAAGGATAATAACATTCGCATTTGCGTGGATTATCGCAAATTGAACCAAGTTACAAAGTTCGATGCTGAACCTACGCCTTCATTGGAAGAGCTACTAAACAAACTTTCTAATTCTAAATTCTTTACCAAACTCGACTTATCGAAAGGTTATTGGCAAGTTCCTTTAACTGAACGAGCCAAACCTTTTACTGCTTTTTCTACACCTAGGGGTTTATTCCAATGGAATTTCATGCCTTTCGGTCTAATGAACGCCCCTGCTACATTCGTACGCATGATGCGTCGAATTCTCGCATATCGTACAGATGTCATAGCATACTTAGACGATATCTGTCTGTTCAGTGATTCCTGGGAAGATCACTATTTGGGTTTATACGAATTGCTGTCTACTCTTCGCGAGTATAACTTGACTGCAAAACCCTCTAAGACTTTTGTTCTTCGAAGTGACGCCTCGTCTAATGGAATTGGGGCAGCACTTATGCAGGAGTATTCTGATACTCTGCATCCGGTGATGTATATCTCTAGGAAATTAAATGCCGCAGAGAGGAATTACTCGGTTTTAGACCGTGAATTATTGGCTATGGTTTGGTCAATTCTCAAGTTGCAATGATTCCTTCTAGGCGCACATTTCATTGTGGAAACCGACCAGAAAGCGCTTACTGCTATTCATAGCAAAAACTTGAAGAGCTCGAGGTCCACTCGATATGCCATAGCTCTTCAACCCTTTCATTTCACAGTGCGAGCTATACGTGGTTCGGATAATGTGATGGCAGACATTCTGTCCAGATGCCCACACGATTCCACTTAATTCTTCTGTCATATATATTTCCTGATATACAGTCCACTACTATAATGACATATCAGCACATATTTTCTCACTTTTTGGGAATTTATAACATTGTACCATATAATTTCCTTTTTTCTGTTACCGATTTGATCATAACGGAAGAAGGCTTAGTTAGCAATATACGGGCCAAAAGCTCACATGGCCACATTTATATATTGTATTTTGATAACTGTATTAAGAGATTTAACATTTGTCATAAAGATTTGTGTTATTGATATTTTCGCAGCACATCATTGACGTCTGCGAGATTATGTACATTGTGGAACCATGAAGACTATCAAGTCCTATCCTAATTTGGAGCGAATTATGTCCACATCTTCTAGTAACGATTATATCCATGTCTACGAGGAACAGCTGATTTATTAGTATTGATTAATAATGCATTGTATAATGTACTTTTTGTTTGAATATGTGTAATTCTATAGTGCGGTATATTAGTATATTACACCGCTGTTTGCACAACACTTCATTGTGTAATACTATGATAATATATTTAATTTCATAGATTTGTATGAGTATGATTTGGCTTGCATTATGATGTTGCCATCACTGTGGCGTATGTTGGTAGCACCTCCCTGGAATATACGTGTACACTTAGGGAAATATTTTCTCTAAGGATCTGAGATATAATCTCACTTTCGCTCCATGCGTCGAGCTAGCCTCATATTAGGCATTATATCCGCGCATCATACGTGCGTTAGGAGCCTGTTTTTTCTGGCTTTTGGATTTTAAAAAAAATGTTTCATTTTTTCCCGGGGGGTGCGGTAATCTGTTACGCACAGAATATTTTCCGAAGACATTGTATAATTATTTTCTAAAGACATTGTATAATTAGCTTGTCTGAATTGTACACTTTAATTTTTTTCGGTCAAAGCTAGATAACCCTAGTTTGACTGTGATTACCATTTTCAATGATGGTTACCTTCTCTTGTGACGGGACACGTCGGTCCATTTTTTGAGAACGATGTGTGGTCATTCTCCTTATATGGTAGTTTCGGTCAACTGTTTCTTGGAATGATTGAAACCAGTGTTGAGGTTTTTATTCCTGTCCATATAAGGCGCGATTTATTACAAATCTTTATCTGGAATGTTCCCTACATCGTCTCGTTTGATTCTTACTCAGGTGTATGCGTTCTGCGCATGTCCGGACGTTAGGTGTGCTTGAGAAGTTTTCCTGTCGGGGAGTCGATGAAAAGTTGTGAAGCAGAGAGAACGCTTCTTGCGTCTCTGTGATTCTTTGATAGGGAATTAGGAGCCCTATTGTGAGTTAGTTTAGCTTACAAGGTCCTTCCCTTGATGATTCAAACGCCTGGAGGCGTGTGTTTTTGTGGTGTTGATTTCGAAACAAGGTAATACCTCATTTATGTTTCAAATCTGTAATCTAACTTTATGTTGACAATGGTCGATCTCTGCTCACTTACGAATTACAGAAATAGAGGTTCTTTATGCCAGATGCATTGATGAACATAACTTATGCTGATTTTCGTGAACTGTCATGACTATGGTTTATTGCGAAATGGATGTACAGTTACCTGAATTGTGGCGTCAGATAATAAACATTGGAAACGTCAATAGCAGTTACACCTTTTTATGACTTTCCATGTCATGCTACATATGTTGTGAACTTGTGAACCACATCACCCACACTCACAGCAACCAACAACAGACCAGACAAGACACCTCATACTGCAACCTATTATATCCCTGGTGTCTATAGGGGTGGTACTCTACTGGGCTGCTGACTATCAACGACTTCGGACTGATACCTATAACGTCCATAGTGGCCAGATTTGTGGTATATCATTTTAGTGGCCAGTAGTCAGTCTAAATCCACCCTTATCAGGCGTATCTCATGGAAAGAGATGAAAACAAATAAGGAGGTCTTAGAAAATTTAGGTATGAAAGAGAACTAATGAGGGAGGTCAAAGTTCGGCAGCTAAAATACTTTGGCCACATAAAAAGGCATAACACCTTGCAGAAGACCATAACAGAAGGGAGAGTTGAAGGTAAACGTGCAAGGGGAAGACAGCGCTATAAGTGGGACGATAACATCAAGAGATGGGCAGGAAAGAGTCTATCAGAGTGCACCACCAAGACAAGTGACAGAAGACGTTGGAGATCCATTACAGCCAACCATCGTTGTGGAGATGGCAACTGATGATGATGATGATGAGAGCTGTGTACTTTTTGTGCTTCTCTATGGTGCGGAATGTTGGAGAGTAACAGAGAAGGAAATGTCGAAACTATCCTCCTTCCACACAATCTTCTTCTTCTTCTTCTTTGATCCTTAGCAATTGACCGTCAAAGCAGTCAGTGGCCATCACGCCTAGTGGCGTCTTGTAGGGCAACAACAAATTGATTCCACTTTGCTCGGTCGGTGGCCATCCTTCGTACAGTGCCCCAAATCTGGTTCATTCTTTGCATCTCAGCCTCCACAGTCCTCCGCCAGGTTGTTTTTGGTCGGCCTCTCTTTCGCTTTCCTTCAGGGGTCCAAAGCATAGCTGTTCTTGTGATGGCATCAGAGTCTCTTCTGAGGACATGGCCAACCCATCTCCAGCGTCTGCCAGCTTTGATGGTGTGCATATCCTCTTGCTTGCTCCGAGCAAGCAGATCTTGGTTGGTGATGGTATTCGGCCAAAAGATTCTGTGAATTTTTCTTAGGCAAGTTGTGTGAAAAGAGGACAATTTCGACATTTCCTTTTCTGTAACTCTCCAGCATTCCGCACCATAAAGAAGCACAGAAAGCACACAGCTCTGATATAATCTTAATTTTGTGCTTGTGCTGTATTGAGAGGACTTCCAGATGTTGTTTACGCTAAAAAAAAGGCTGTTGATAAAGTCGTTCTTTCTTGATGGTGACATTGATAAAGCTGTATTCTACTTTGTTGTAACTTGGTATACATCAGTGTACGTTGTAAAGATGTACTGGGACTGAATAGTCAACTCAAACAACCAAGCACAGAGTCAGGTGTACAGGTCATCTTGCTTCAAACGTCTTGAGGACTCGACAAGGATGTAATGTGTATCATGAGTGGTAGAGTGACTGTTAATACGCGAATGTGTGAACTGTTCTGTAAAGTTGACTGGAAATACGAATACTCACTCATGCGTATCAGAAGTTAAGGATACAGACTACCGTGAACGTTTCAACAGTTTAATGGGACGCACACACTTGACAGAACGGGTACAGTTGCAGGAACATAGGTCGACATCAATAACATATTGTTGACCCTCGGTGTACAATAATCAATTGGCATTTATGTTGTGGACAATCACAATGGAACATCAGTATACAAACGTTCAGAGTTCCATATCTCACATAAATATTCATCAGGCCTTACAGACTGATCATGTCAGTTAATATATAATGTTTAACAAATCTTCATCAGGCCTTACTGACTAGTCACGTCAGTTAATCAATAATGTTTACGGTGACTCCTGGACAGAACCTCCTTTAGCATAAGTGTAGCTTGCACCTTAGCGGAGATTTCTTTAAATAGCATTCAGCAAATATCTTCTGAGCAAATGTTAAATCACCCAAGAATAGATTTTCCTTTCATAAGTGTGATCTCTTGATCATCATCGGATAACAAGGGCGTCCCTGTTCTCTGGTAGATGATCGACAATACGTAGTATTTCAAAATGGTTTCTCGTCTTGTAAACATCGCTCACCGTAACGATGTACGACCAAGCTCCAATAAAGATTCAATTCATGAATATCAAAGTTTCCACAAGCATCAGCATAATCTGTCCTCATAATTGCTGTATAGAAACATAAACAGTGCTGCTGAATAATATGTCGTTCTGACATACTGACATAGGTAGATTCATGTAAACGTCTGCCCATCTTAAGCCTAGGAATGAACGAAGTCAGCAAAAGTACGTTTACTTTAACATAAGAATACACTAGCAAGCACAAACGCTCTTCTCCTGGCGTTATGGAATGAACACTAGGGAACTCATGGATTTAGCAATCCCCGAAGAAAGTATCTTCGTTCCCATAATCAAAAAAGAGATCACAAACTCTTGGGCAGGTCTCCGACATGACTCCCGCCATAGGCTTTCTAACACCGAAGGACCCCCTAACGTATCTTCATGCGCCGAAAAGCACCTGACCCCAAAAGTACAGTACAAGAAAAATAGTTCCACTTAAACATACTAAGTGTAAATGTCTGTTTTACTTTACCAATATATGTAACCGGTTGATTTATAACATTCATGATATAATGAGAGTGGGTGTTTAGTTAATGCTTAAAATGTTCATGCGCCCACACAGAGCAGAATATAATTCTTATATCACGCGAATGTCGAAATATCAAATTCTATAAGACTAACATACCACTGCTACACACGAGATACTGTTAGTGAATTCAATCTGTTTGTTGACATAGATTTCGCCACCCAGGCTATTTATGGTCATGCGTTATCACTGTCACGACTACTGTTTTCCTACCGTGTTAAATGTTGCAGTGAGTGTGCGTGGGTACATTCACACGCCACAGATACGCACGTACGAGTCGTGGAACTACAGGTGACATTTAACATAGTTTATTGTCACAATACGTTCATATGAAATACACATAGTCAAACATAACTCACAACAAGGAAGTACTATAGTCACATCTCCACTTCTCATAATCATTAGCGCTATACAACATCAACACTGGATCCTCTCAGCAACGGTCGGCATCACCGTGCTAATATAATAAATAATGGCCTTCTCAAATATGCCTCATCAAAGACGCTCTCAACATTGGCGCTCTAATGTAAATATGGATCCTCTCAATAATAACAATGGCCTCCTCAAATATGCCTCATCAAAGACGCTCTCAACCTTGGCGCTTTAATGTAAATATGGATCCTCTCAATAATAACAATGGCCTCCTCAAATATGCCTCATCAAAGACGCTCTCAACCTTGGCGCTTTAATGTAAATATGGATCCTCTCAATAATAACAATGGCCTCCTCAAATCACCTCAATGGATCCGGTTAGCAAACGGACATCATCATCGCCGTGCTAACAACATAAATAATAATGCTCGCGGCAATTTCTCGCAAGACTGCACTCCCTGGCAGTTTGCAGTAATCTCGCCCTCATGGATCCTTACCTCTTCAAAAATACTCACAAAACATAATTCTCCAATAAACTCAGGAATTATAGGCCTACACAAATAATGGCCTCTATAACTTTTGCACTGCGCAGGCATACTCAAAACACACACTGTAGGGCCGACCTCTCCCGTCGGTGCCCACAACAGACTGCCCTTAGTTCACACACTAGTTCCGCCAAAAAAACACGAGACTCGGCTGTTTAAAAAACACAACTCAGTCTCGATAATTGCATGGGCTAGTCACACGAGCTTACTCACAGCTCAAGACAGTTCAGAGAAAACACATCTCCGCAATTTGAACTGACCAGTGTTCGCCACGCTTACCGACTTGGAAACTTCTCGATCACACGAGGGAATTCCCCTAACACAATTTTAACTTAACATCAGCTTAATCAAGCAACGTAACCCGCAATCGAATCTATTCGCTTAACATTTTCAAGATCACCTCCCCTTGCTAATATTTATGCTGTATCACTAAGATATCAAGATCTAAGACATACTCGTCCTACATAGACAAGAACTACACATAGATTCGGGCCATAGACATACTGAAGCAATAACAATCTATTCCTAATCAAACATAGAATAGATTAAAGTAAGTCTAGATTCCTCCGCCGAGTTCCATTTTTAAGAACGCTACAAAGAACGATAACTCACAGAATGAATACCCATTGCCTAATCTGAGTTCTGTCCCTTAAGACCGAAAAACATGCATTCAAAGATAAACATATTTTTATCAGACAAATAAATACATTTTACTTTTGTATGCGTAATCCGTGCGTCACCAAAGAATATGTGCGCAACAGCTGTTCTTGCCTTATTCATTCTGCTGTTGATGTCTTTGCCTGCCCCGCCGTCTGGTGTTACAATGCATCCTAGGTATGTGACGGTGTCTGTCTGTACCAGTTGCTGATTCCTTACTGATATGGGCTCAGGGTTGCTCACATTGAGCGTCATGACCTCTGACTTCTTTAGATTGATGTTCAAGCCCACCTGCTGGCTAAACTTATTAAGTCTATCCGTATTTTCCTGGATGTGTTGATGTGAATGTGCTAGTAGTGCAATGTCATCTGCATATTCCAGATCTTCCAATGTAGAAAATGTAGTCCATCTTATTCCTCTTGGACTGCCCTCTGTTGTCTGGCGCATCACTCAGTCTATGACTGTTAAAAATAGAGTGGTTGATAAGGGGCATCCCTGCCGTACTCCTGTCTTCACCTCAAAGGTTAGGTTGCTCTGCCCAACACTACACGTAAGGTTTGAATAGAGGCTTTTTATGATTGACACTATGCAGCTTGGAATTCCATAAGCCCTCAGTATTTTCCATAAACTGTCCCTATGTATACTGTCAAAAGCCTTTTCAAAATCAACGAAATTGATGTACAGCTGTATTTGCCATTCTGAGCACTGCTCTATAATGTTCCTGAGAGTGAATATATGATCTACACATCTTCTATTCTTTCTAAATCCAACTTGTTCTTTCCTCAGTTTGTGGTCTACTGCTTTTGAAATTTTCTGTATAATTATCGTGCCTAGTATTTCCACACAATCTGCCTTAGGAAAATTCTCAGAATCTTTTGGCCAAACACCATCAGCAACCAAGAACTACTTATTCGGAGTAAACAGGAGAACATGCACACCATCATAGCTGGCAGACGCTGGAGTTGGGTTGGCCACGTCCTCAGAAGGGACCCTGATACCATCATAAGAACAGCTATGCTATGGACCCCCGAGGGAAAGCGAAAGAGAGGCCGACCAAAAACAACTTGGCGGAGAACTGTTGAAGCTGAGATGCAAAGAATTTACCACAGTTGGGGTACTGTACGAAGGATGGCCGCCGACCGAGCAAAGTGGAATCAATTTGTTGCTGCCCTACAAGACGCCACCAGGCGTGATGGCCGCTGACTGCTTTGACGGTTGGCGGCTAAGGATCAAAGAAGAAGAGAAGATATCTAACACGTGTTTAAAATAGGACCACTCCGTTATAAATTAGATTTAAAACACACGTGTCTAGCTTATCCTTTTGTTTTTTTAACGCGTGATATGAACACTAGTGATTTTAAAAATTACATTAAATGGATAGAAGTAAATAATATATACCGTCAATAAACAGTTATTTAATGTATGTACTAGTGAATTTAAAACATCTCTTACTTGGAAATAGCGAGTAATTAAATTCACTTTACGGCTGAAAAAGATTTAGCTATAAGTTATTTAATTAGCACAGAAAATCTCAGTGAAATATAATGAAAACTTAAACACACTAAATTACTTAAAGGCTAGTATATAAATTACCGCAATCAGAAAAATGAAACACTCCACGAAAATCTAATAATTTTCACTCTGTACGAGAAATCTAAGATATCGAGCTAGTGAATTTCAGATAGATTTCTGAACAACTGATCATGGCTATCGGAGAGACATGGTATATATCCGTAAATTCCGTTCTATCGCTCGTTAATGCAAAAGTCAGTCCCGAGCCCATTTGCCGTTCGATTCTTGAATCAAAGGTAATTTTACCACCTCTGCCGCCGACAACCTCTCTGGCTTGACTTTCATCATCTCCGCCTTGCCGAATATCAGCTACGCAATTAATTCCCCTGAAAGTTTTACAATCCAAGGTCCGTCTCAGACTTAACATCGCCCCTGATCAAAGAATCGATTACGCCATGCTCCGCGCTCTCTCTGTTCCACCGTGCTTAATTGCCAAACGGCTCACGTGTCAATTGCACCTGTGAATCCGGCGTTCCTGTAGCAAAAAATAAACTAGATGGGGAGGGGCAAAAGTGGATGATCACTGCTATACTATTTCCATCTGTGACACTGCCACATAAATGAGCACAGCAAAAATACATGAGTTTCATTTGAGGAGGCTTCCTGCTGCGCCCTAATGTAGGGGTTCTACAATACATAAGGACACAAATAAGATAAAAGCAGAATAAATTATTGAGCACTATTTACATGCATATTTACAAAAACATGTGTCTATATTTACATTTAATGAATAAATTGGAAGAAAATATTTCGATTAAATATTCGTAAACATCCCTGATTATAATCTGGGAATTATTAATTAATACTGTCTCTTTGAATTCAGGTGTTTATCACTGATAGGCTGGTTTATGAACAACATAACAAGCTGAAGGTCACTACAGTTTTTTATAAATATCTGATGTATTTGTTGGAAAACTCAAACCATCGCTGAAGTTTTACCACGTCGATGATAATTCCTTCTCTAAAACTCCGTCCATGTTAAAGTGAGTATTTCATACATAGTCTGATATTCGTGTTTTGTTTATATATAAATTAAGTATTTATAGAACATTTGTTACTAATGTAAAGAGAAGAAAGCCATTCACTTTCAATTGCCATCCTTACAGAGCATGGGGCGACATTTACAGCTGGTTTCTCGCAGGAAGCCTGCATCGAAGTCACCATGCTGTTGTGGTGGTAGCGTCTACAGCAATTAGTTTTACAATAGGAGGTTGCCAGCTCAATACACAAAGTCACTTTGGTACCTTCTTAAAGTATGTCTAAGGGAATAGTCGGAGTATTTTAGCTATCTCCCCAAAGAGCATACAGCTACCACTGATGGTGGTCTACTTGCAAAAGCCTGTACTAAATAATGTATGTGCTCTTGCACCGGTAAGTGCTGTGACAGGTTTGTTTTAATTAATGAGGTTATAAACGCTTCTGACAGTCGCCTCTTACAAGTAGTGCGTCCATACTCCATAGTAAAAGATCAGAAACATGATATTAATGATGATAATAACGATCAGCGCTACGTCTGGAAGACGAATTAGCAGAGTAAACTAAACATGGCTAACAATAAGCTGGTCCAGCACGAGCAGAAGTAGAAACTGCAACGGTGAAGAGCCAGAAATATGCAGACCCGGATGACCACAGAGTAAAACTAAAAAACTATGTCAATGAGTCAAAAGTGGTGGGTTACAATTGATCCTTATTCATTACAAGCAAGAAAGAAGGCTCATTACCTTCCATCTACGGTGTCTACGCCACCATCCTCGGTAATTCGGGGAAGGACAAAGTGAGAAATGACGAAGTGCTGTCACGTGCTGGTTGTGGCCATGTCCACCGCATGGAAAATGGTCGCAGCTGCATTGATATTTTCTGCAGATAACTGGCAGATAGCAGAAATACAGTCAGACAACCGCAGCGATGCTCCCTATATCGCCATCTCAGATTAGGCGGAAAGAAGCTCTCACAACACGCAGTAGAGAAAAAATCACCCTAATAGGAACACCAGGATAAAAGTAGCTGAGGGCAGTCACCCCAGGGGCGCATTCCCATAGTCAGTATTGGCTGAAGGGGCTACTACTCATATCTCATTACAACATTCCCAGAATGAAGACTGACGAGACTGGCAGAGAAAGTTGGAAAGCTGCTTCAGCCTGGTGCAGGTATAACCTATTTCACCAGAAGCAGAGAAAGTAACAAGTGGGAAGTAAAGCATACACCACGACAACTCCCCTTTCTACTTCTTATGGAGCATCGGGCCACCAATTCTGCCTGGTCCTCTTGCAGGAAGCTTGCACAAAAGGATGCATGTGCTCTTAGAGTAATGCAGTTTCTGTAGCAATGAGTTTCATATGATGAGTTTTCTAGCCTCATGCAGAAACTCATATTAGTTACCTTTTACAACATAAGAAGTGCAGCCAATCCAGGTCACACAAAAACAACAAAAAAAGTGATGCGTAATACTAGCTCAGCCGAAGTGAACAAGTGGTAATCTTTTGATACCGCACAGGCCACAGCAGACTGAGATACCATCTAATCAACAATTCGGAGGTAGGAGCCACCGATGAGTGTAACAGCAGTACCGATAAAATGACAACTCTACATCTCCTGCAAAAGCGCCCAACATATGAAGAGCTGAGACAGCACATTTGGCTGGCACAAACACTATTTCAGGAACAAACTTAATGGAGATATCGGCAACTTCAGATTGACCACTGTTTTCACCAGGATGGAGAAGACACCGCTGAACTAAGATCCAAAGACGTATTTTGTCGTTGGACACACGGGCTAAATATTAATAAGTAAAGTTCCTAAAAGATTACGTTTACTCATAGTTAGCAACTAAGTATGACCATTATCGGTGTCAAAAATTGGTGCATCGTCATTACCCCGACCTACAAAAACACCTTATTAAATTTCTCGGGAAACATGTTGTTTTGCTAGCCACTTTTAATTAAGATCTAGATCGCTTTGTATGTTTGTCGTGTTTCAAATCTTTAATAATCAAAATCTCTATGTCCCAATCATCGTAGCGAGCTGAAACATTGCATGCAGCTCTCTTTCTTGATATTTTTTTAGCCTCTCAAGTTTTTCCTTTCCAATTTTATATGATAGCTAAAATAATGTAAAAGAAGGTGAAAATAAATGTCATTAAAATAACAGTTTTAAGGTACGGGAAATAATGATTTCCGAATATAGATTGTGATTTGTATTTAAAAGGGGTGGGCATCCAATCTTGAATGTGATGTGCCTATGAAGACAAAATTTGTCATACTTCTTGCATCCAAAAGTAAATATTTCGATTAGTTTGATTAGCCTGTCAAAAGCTAAAATCCCCCCCCCTTTTTTTTTCCCCCAACCCACCTCCCATAATACCAGGCTTGCGCCCATGAGCTCACACTTTACTGCACTGTTATAATTACCACAATCAAATAATTCCTTCTCTCCCAGAACAGTTGGTACAAGAAACCATGGTCTCCGTAAGACTCCTTGTTGTTGGTCTCATGCTAGTGGTGATGGCTGCGTACACGTCAGCGGAAGAAGAAGCAGTGGCAGAAGTAGTAGCTGAAGAAGCGGAATTAGCAATAGCAGAAGTCGCAGAACCAGCCTTAAAAGGAGCTGTTGTAGATGCAGCAATAAAATTTCCTGCGCTTTGCCCAGTCTTCAGTAAGGACAATCGATAACTACTTGTCTTTGAGAGTCTAAATGATTGTTGTTGTTGTTCTCATTGATTAACTAGTGCTGCTAAGCTTATTGCTCTTTCGCAGCCAATGCCAAGATGCAGAATATGCATGTGTTCTATAGCTGTTGGGTAGTGCTACATAGAGTAGTTGTTGGGTGGTGCTACATAGAGTAGTTGTTGGGTGGTGCTACATAGAGTAGTTGTGTTTGTTGGGAAGCGCAGTAATAGCTGTCTTCTTTCAGTCGAGAGTCCAGGGATGGTCAGCAGCACATGCTGAACTGTCTAATATGGATGGGTACTATCGCGGCAATATGGCTCGTGTGTGGGGTTTAATTTGTTTAAGTAGTTGTTGAGTCTAGAGTGTTCTGTACTTAAATGAGATTAAATGATTGATCAGGAACTCATTAAAGTAGCTAGGATGTTGAGTTAACTAGCTTTATGATTGACCAGGAACTCATTAAAGTAGCTAGGATGTTGAGTTAACTAGCTTTGTGATTGACCAGGAACTCATTAAAGTAGCTAGGATGTTGAGTTAACTAGCTTTACTTTTCACTCATCCACACTACAGTTATCATCATTATTTGACATACCACTTTGTGTTGATATGGATGCTTGGGGAAGAGTTCCCAGTAAGACAAGTTGAAAGTTATAGTGAATAGCTAATACTGAGGGGATAGCTCTACAGGGCTTGTGATTTGATTGATTTCTGCAGTTTTCGAACTCTCATCTATACTGTAGCCTGTACTCAACCAATCGGAGACTATAGATCCGTCCTTGTTTTCTTAGACGTAAGCTTACGTTCGGCCTTGTTTTCTCAGACGTTCGGTTAGCTTCAGTCTTCTTTTCTCAGACGTACGTGTATTTGTTTTCGCATCATCCAATTGTCTGCGTTACAATTCATTTGTTCCCTTACAATTGTTGTGTAGCATGTGCTTTATGGGGTTCCTACCATGATTTCTTTTCACTATGAACATACCACCAAAAAAAGTCAGAGAAATGGGGGCCGGTTTTGCTATACGCTGTCGTAAAACGTGTGTGGAAACCCACTTCTTAGTTAATACACTATGTCGAGATACAAATATGCCCCAGCCAATCAACGAGCAACGTTCACCAGTCTCTGAGCCAGAATAAATTAGGCATAAGCCCTATTTTTCGGAACTTGATCTCGGTCACGGCCATCTTGTTCTCCCAATATGGCGGCAGACAGAATAAAATTAGGCATAAGCCCTGTTGTTCGGGACTCGGTCTCGGTCACGGATTGTACCAAACCGCATATAACCAATCAGCTTGCCACGCCGAGAACCAATCAAAAGCATTCCTTAAGCAGTAAAAGTTACCTGCATCTACCTATATATACGGGCGATTTTTATTCAAAATCACACACACCAACACGAAGCCAGCTAGACTACATACTGGGGAAGAGAAAGCTGTCACGTCTGATTTATTGCTCACCTGCATTGACCGGGCAGACTTGCTTCACTATTCGAGTCAAAATCTAGCTTGTATAAATCTTAGAGGGTAAGTATACTTACTAGAGACTTGTAGAAGAATAGGCCTACGGCAGATATATAATGTTTGCATTTGTTGTGTGTCATTTAAACTACCTATACCTGTATATATTTAATATATATTGTTTCACTATGAATGTATCAGGTTACTGATTGTATCTTGGGGAATTAGGTATAATGATTGTATTTCCTGATATGATTGATGAAGACGAAAACCAACTGAAATATAACAAAAACAGTCCTTGTTAGGACTCATATAACACCAACCTATTGTCTCATATAACTTCATTCTATTGTCTCATATAACTCCAACCTGAAATATAACTAAACAGTCCTTGTCTCATATAACGCCAATCTGAAACAGAAAATAGCCTACGTCTGTATATATTTAATATAACTTTAGTTTTTGTTTTACTATGACTGTATCAGAACCAGCCAGTATAGCCCTGGCATATTATAGGGGGAAGGAAACGATGGTATCACACCTAGGTGTACAGATTATTGGATGTATTCATGTATTGAATTTATATTATTGGATGTATTCATGTATTAAATTATCAGAAAGAATGTTTTGCAAGTAGACACTGTCTTGTCTCGCTATTGCTAAATCATACTGAGCCATGTTGTCATTCAACCTACATGCAGACACATGAGACACGCTCATCTCATATATATACAATAGAAATAGGTGGGCTTGAGGACAGAAATTAGCCCCTATTTTTACTTGTTGCAGGTTTTATTCGTGTCATCCAACCTGAGGTCGTATGTCGAGTCAATCCAGCTGCCTGGAACTTCGCAGGAGCACAGTGATTGTACCGGAACTATCTCCTTAGTTCCCCTCAGTCTTGGGTGGGCTAAAAGAACAATCCTCAGTAGGTGTCGTGTGAACCAAACTAAGAAGGACAGAACTTTTGAGAGATGAGTACACATTAGTACCATTTCCGTCGGCAATTGTGAGCATTTAACAGTCAAGGAAGAAAAAGTGATTTAGCGTAGAAAGAGACAAGATTAACAGCATAGCTGATAAATTATATATATATATATATATATATATATATATATATATATATATATATATATATATATATCTATATATATATATATATATATATATATATATACTTAATTAACTATAGTCTCCGATTGGTTAAGTACAGGCTACAGTATAGATGAGAGTTCGAAAACTGCAGAAATCAATCAAATCACAATATATATATATATATATATATATATATATATATATATATATATATATATATATATATATATATATATATATATATATATATATATATATATATATATATATATATATATATATGTGTAAATCATTTGTAAACTTACAAATCCATTACATTCCATCTTCCAACACCCACCCTTCAGCACAAGAGTAGATAGTGTATATACTAAATAAATAATAAGGAAATGTACTTGAACGACTTGTCAATTTTTATAATTGTTAAGTGAAATCTGTTTCCTTGGTTTTTTTAATACCACAGTTAGTTACACAGCGGGGGTGGCATCTTATGACTGTCTCTTCTCTACTAATTTTTCGAGATCAGATCATTCACAGCCGTAACTAATTTGTGATACCAGTAGTTCTCTCATACACTGGGACTTCACCATTTTTCTGCAGAAATTCTACTTCTGTATTGTCAGTACTATACTGATCCTAGAGCCAATAAAAACCTCACGCTACATACGCTTGTTGTGGAGCCCGGGGCGATCGTTGCATCTGGTACCCTCACGTGAAGTCTGACACATAAGCATTCATCTGCTCTAGATGCGGAGGTTTCTGGAGCAGTTTTTAACATGATGAAGTTACCATCCCTAGCACAACCTCATATTAATATACTCTTACGTCACTCTTATTTTCTCTAGCTGGTTGTTAAGAATAAGGTTGGCTAACTGTCGCGAGAGGTTAGAAAGTATTGGTGATATTGATGGACAAAAAGGTGTATCAGATGATACCAGGATAGTTGCCAGATAAGAGACTGGTATTATAAGTAATACCTCATTCTCAGAAAAGAGTGATGGTGTATAGAGTTCATATGTTTAAGTCTGGTTGTAAAGGTTACTGAACGAAATGGTAATATGCAGTACAGTAATCTATGGTGCCCCTCTCCTAAGACCAACCTATGGGCTGTTAAAAATTCTAGGGGTAATTAATAAAATTCAAAGTAACTTGAAATCAAACTTGAATAAAGTACTCAAAACAGTGCAGTACAATTTCTTAGTTTTAATTATTTACATAAATCTGTTGTTCTGTTGTATTTCTTTGGAAACTTAATAATGGTGATGGGGATAAAACAATATGATGATGCTGTTGTATATGTTACAAATAATATAATACAGCAATTTGGTAATTAATTACTGATATTAATGTTTCTGTTTTGTTGGATCTTGGTCACTAGTTGGATGAACGTTCATATTCACTTTAATTAATTCACTCTGGATTCAGTGTCAATGTTAGTACTCGAAAATATAATCAAGGTATTTATATATTTAAACTGTCTCTGTGACTTGTATCTATAGTCACTGTTCACACAGCTAGGCAGTCGTGTCTTAAAGGACTTAACTTAAATGTCTTTGCTTTCTGTGTTAATGAAACAGTAAGGAATGGAACACCCGAAGCTGAGGGTTTCTACTCTCACACCTGATGTCAATACTTGGTGCTTGAACACTTCTTACACGGATACAGTGGAACACCAGTTATCTTCAATGCTGATAAGGTGATTGACAGGATACGATATAACCCTCAATCTCAGATACACAGGGCTTTAAAGGCCAAACCGTCTGCTCACACATGCAGATGGCGAAAATGGCTTCGTGGCAGTATGCTGTTATCTGTATTCAGTCGTTTAAATTTGGCGGCGAGAGTGAGATTTTTCACCAGTAACCTCCCCTTTTATTCCTCCCAGCAGATGATGAGAAGACAAACGATTCCATTGGCTGGTTTTGCCTTTGTAGGTTTAATGATGATGTTTGTACTATTCAACATATTTTACTTCATGTTTATAATTAAATCCTGTGAATGTGAGTATGCTATTATTTTGCCTTTACAACGTTGAATTCCTTTACATTGATGGGTAAAATAAATGTGAGAATAAATGAAATCAGTATAAAAGACGAGAGAAAGGAAGGGCAGAATGTCAGACGAGCCTGCGTGCCCAATTCTCAACCCTTTGAAAATAAAGTTCGTTCGTTCGTTCATATCTTAGGTATTTAACTTTTCTTCGAGGATGATGCTTCTGACCAATCTGTTAATCTATTACAACTTTCACAATTGCTTACTCTGTTGTTCTTAAACCGATTGTCTCCATCGAGTCTGGTTTTAACCTGCCGATTGGTCTCCCGAACTGTCCTTTCTCTCCATCCCCTGTATATTTTGCTATCGCAGTCAAAACAGGGTAAAACTGCTTCCGATCCTTGTTATAATGGCATATAAACACTCATAACTCCTGTGCCACTGCTCCTACTGCCTAGATGCAGGTATCTACTAAAAGGTTAAGATATCTAGTATCTTACTGTGATCATCGGACAGGATGAAATTCATTATCATTTGTCCAGAAGTCACAAATAAACACACACGTTAGGACAAACTTCATCTGGCCTTCCTGTCCCAGCTCACGGTTTCATGTTTACAGCGTTCGGTGCAGCGATTGGTCGAAATTTTTGTTGCACATTCCGCTATAGTTAGGCAAGGTAGGCTCTGTTACTTGCCATTAGATATTGGTTCATACACTATGTTACAGATAGCGCCCCACCCCCTCAATTTTTAAGCGAGAAATATATGTCGAGCTTCAATCTGAGACCAATAACGAGGCAATCATCCAGCAGGAATCTATTCTTCCTTCTGTCTATCCTGGTTCTTATCAGATGGGTGCCTAATAGGAAAATCTGCCCCCCACTTTCTGAGATCCAGGGATATATTACAATTTTGCGTTACAGTGACGAGTTTGCGTAGAAAAACGAGTAGCTGGTGGTCACATTGAACCCCGAAATGTCTACCATAAAGATAAATCTGAAACTTGTTTATGGCCCAGACCAACGATAAACATTTTCTCTCAACAGTTGAATAGTTCTTCTCCGCCTTATTTAATTTTCTGCTGGCATAAGCAATTGGGAATAATTCTCCAGGCTGTGCCTAAGATATTTGCAATAAAGCTGCACCAATCCCAATATTGCTCGCATCCGTCGTAACCACATATTCCTGATTGATGTCAGGCAGTCTCAGAATAGGCCTACTTGTGTGTTTTTGCTTTAGCTCTGCATATGTTTTCTCACATTCTGCTGTCCACTCAACTGTGTCTTGTTTTCCTTTCTTCGTTTAATCCATCAATGGAGCACTCAAACTGTTAAAGTCACGGATATACTTTTGATAAAACCCGGACAAGGAAACAAAGGATTACACATCCTTCTTTGTTTGAGGTCTTGGTGCTTTTTGTAACTTTTCCAAATTCTTTGGGTCAGGTGTCATGTTACCCACTTGATAAACTGTATGACCCAAGAATTCCAACTCCTGGCAACCAATAGAACATTTTGTGGAACGAGCGGTCGAACATGCCTCTCTGAGTCTGTTCAACCACATTTCCAGAGATTACATGTGTTCCTCAAATGTATCTATTGCTATGAGGATATCACCCATGAAATTGTCGATAGCTGAGTTTTGTAAAGGATCTAGTAACTTCCTCATCATCCTAGAAAACAGATTCGGAACGTTTTTCAAACCAAAAGGCAAGACATTACATTCATAATGCCCCTCCGAAGTTATATATATATATATATATATATATATATATATATATATATATATATATATATATATATATATATATATATATATATATATATATATATATATATATATATATATATATATATATATATATATATATATATATATATATATATATATATATATATATATATATATATATATATATATATATATATATATATATATATATATAATGACCTAATTATAGAAATATCGGTCAAGATAGAAGGTGAGCTGATATTACAAAGATCAGCCACGATATATGATACAAAGGTCAGCCAAGATAAAAGGTAAATTTACGTGACAAGAATTGAAATTTTTTTGAAGCTTGAAATTGACGGCTGTAAATTTATTCGATGCGTATTTCTCTGTTCCAAATTACTAGTAACCCATCTAACAACAATGTTTGTACACAATTATTTTGATAATCAACGTAAAATATAGCTTGTTCATGTTTGTTTTTGCTTTGCTTTGTCACAGCTTATGACGCTGAGTACGATTTTAGAAGGAACTACACAAAATTCAATCCTTATGTTACAGTAGTGGATGGCTTTAGAGGAACGTGTTGCAACACCAGAGGTTAGCGTCTATCTGTCTATCTGTCTATCTATCTATCTATCTATCTATCTATCTATCTATCTATCTATCTATCTATCTATCTATCTATCTATCTATCTATCTATCTATCTATCTATCTGTCTGTCTGTATGTATGTATGTCTGTACGTCTATCTATCTATCTATCTATCTATCTATCTATCTATCTATCTATCTATCTATCTATCTATCTATCTATCTATCTATCTATCTATCTATCTATCTATCTATCTATCTATCTATCTATCTATCTATATATATATCTATCTATATATCTATCTATCTATCTATCTGTCTGTCTGTATGTATGTCTGTACGTCTGTCTGTCTATCTATCTATCTATCTATCTATCTATCTATCTATCTATCTATCTATCTATCTATCTATCTATCTATCCATCTATCTATCTATCTACCTATCTTTCTGTCTGTCTGTATGTATGTCTGTAGGTCTGTCTATCTATCTAACAATTCATCCGTTCGTCTGTCTGTTTGCCTGCTTTTCTGTCTATCAATCTCTTCTTGGATGTACGCATTGTGGCAATCGTTTTAAAAAAAAATAGGATTTGTGAAAAGTCATATTAAATAGTTATTCCTTCATTCTTATTTATAAAGTATCTATATGAACCAAACGTCGAGCTAAAGAGAACTAACTGATATTTTATTACAATAAATGCTATGCCACATTACACATAATAATTTAGTGTGAGCTACGGTCTGTTCAATATTACTTCCAAGCGGGCGCATGTTGCTATCTACTGTAACATCTCTTTGTTATCCATTTTATTTTAATTTTATTTTCCTTCCGTCAATAAAAAGTGAGCGTCCGATTGACAGAGTAGTAAGAGCAGTATCGACAAGCTCCAGTCTACCCAGCTGTAAATGGGTACCTGACTTTGCTCTTGAGTTAGGCGAGGAAAAGGCAGCCAGGTAGGAACTGCTCACTCCACTTCTCGTTGCTGGACCTAGCTAGAATTGTGAAGTCTGTAACACTTTCCTTCCCTACGTCAGTATCTGCTATAGAACTATCTTTACCTTTTTTATAAAAAGTTAAAAAATAAAACTGATTATTTAAACATCAGCGTGTGCACCTTGGCTTAACATTTGTTTGTCTCACCCAGGTACCCTGAAGATTACACTTGCTAGCGCAGCTGAAAGTAAAACCAGAAGACGTGTGTTGGTCGATTTGTTTTTCTACAACCCCACAAACTGGGTCTTTAACCTCGGAGACTCCAGCAGCAACAACGGTTGGGGTAGGTTTTGCCAGGATAGTCATTACCATTGCCAGTATAACGCCAATAAAACTAAGACTGAAGCTACGATTGATATCATCGGAAAAAATAATTACCCGATCATGTATAAACCTTAAGTCACAAACATTTCATATATAGTATGGGTAATTCCACTGGTGAGTTAGCGGAGGAAAAGGCAGCGAAAAAGGGAACTGGTCAACTCACCTCTCGATGCTGGGCCTAGTATAGTGACGTCTCTAGCACTTTACTCCCTTACGACAGAATCTACTATGGGACTACCTTGACCTTCTTAAGTGGACTGGAGTGTGACGTACGTCTAGTTTGACAAGTGAATTTTCCCTGATATGATGGATGATTTAAAGGGACCCTTGGCTTTTCATAACATTAGAACCCCTGAAAATTTGTTGTAACTTTTCGTTTGCCAGAACGCATTCCACCGGGACTCATGTAGGATACAGCGACGAGATCAAAGAGACAGACCGAGGGATCTTAAGGGAGACTATCGGCGCTATCAAAGACAGTAGTTTTCCCTGATACGAGACGCAGTTGCTTGCCGCTAATTTCGCGTCTCGGTGTCAATCGAGGAACCGAGCGAACGGGGGAAAGCGAAACGGGCAGCAGCGAGCGGATACGAAGACCAGGGGGCGGCTTCTTCTCTTGATTTGGCGGTCAGATCCCCAAAAGTTCGTGAGATCAAATAAGTTGTCAAGTTTATCATGTCCCACTCAACTTACATTTCATTTTAGCTAAATAGACCATGTAGAACTAGACACGTTATCACTCGCTGGCCAGATCTTTACAGAAGCACTAGCTTTATTGAAATCTTGTTATAGATTTTCCCCTGGATTTTATATATATTTGCAGTGATTTCTATTTCTGTGCAAAGCGGGAATATATATTGTGTAAAGTGATCAGTGGTCTAGCTCAGTCATTCTATTTAAAGGGATTCTGTGTTAATTTAAATCTATTTAATTAAACCATCTCAAGAGTTCCAGTTTTAAATATAATGATCTATCTATTATATTATTTCAAACGATAATAGATGCTTAAATTAACTTTTAAAGTCGCGAAGGAATTTATAATTAATAAATTCAGTTAAGTCCTAGTTTTATAGATGTGGGTTTTTAACCACTAGAACTCGCGCAGTGTTTATTAAATACATAATTAAATACGCGAGCATATATATTATAGGCTTAACGGGAAATTCATCGCGCTTTAGAAGGTTATTTGTTTTCGGTATATTACATGTCTTTTTTTCTTTCATACAGAGTGATCGTAACCTGTGCGATCCCAGCATTAAGAAAGCAATAAAGAAATCAATCTAAGCAAAGCAAAGCATAAACAGTGTGTAGAGTTCCCCTGACGCAGAACTTGTTGAGACTGTGTAAATTTTTAATCTTTGAGGCGATTCTATGTTTGGAATTCCGCTATCTAACTTATAGCAAAGAAAGCACACCCAAAGACAAATTTAACGCACCATCAAACAACTTAAGTCGTAACGGGAAGAAGAACACTGGCCCGAGCTTTGTTAGTTTACTGACACAGAGAGATAATTCATAATTTCCTGAACAGTGATGTGACTAGTTTTCTCACTGGACTTAAACCATACCTCACGGATAAAGTGTACCAGCACGCGTAAGAATTTTATTATCCGCGGCATAGTCAAATAGACCACACCATCCTCACCCCGGTATCAGAGACCGTGCCCTCCCATAGAAACTGTTATTAAGAAAAGAGACACAACTACAGATTCATTTTCCAGCGATTACGGGATCCTTTTATGTGCTGACCGCCTACCCGATAATCTGGGGCTAGAACTTGAACAAACACTCATACATTTAGTTGAGGTGTAACTGCTGTTGTGTTATTCTATGGAGTGCAAGATTTTTTCACAATCGGTAAGTGAGAGCAAGATGAGTGAAGGCCTTTGCTAGCGCGAGTATGAATGACAGGAAATTAATTCTTTTGTGTGACCATTTTGTTAACTTGCTTACCTGGTAACATATATCTTTTCTGTATACCCTACATTGTTCCTTTAAGTGGGATAGTTGATAATTTGTTAACTCTGTTTAAAACCACCTCCTTTCCATTTGCTTAGTAAAGGGAAGAACAGCTGGGAAGAACAGTTTTTTTTTTTCTATCACTTATACCTAACTTGGTAACACCTCTTTCAGAGTAATTAACTTTACTGTTAGGTTAACGTACCCGTGTTCCTGATATTATCTATCTCTGGACTGGGTTTGTCTTTGTCTAATGAGCGGGAAGGGCTTAGTCGATACCAATCTTCTTCACCCCCTCCCAAACTTGTTATTTGCATTTGTGTACTTATGATAATTTATGTAATATCTGATATTTTTAGTAATTGATGTTTAAAGTGAATAAAATCACCTAAACTCATTTAGTTCTGTGTGTTGGATATACCTAAAGCCCAACATTTCCCCTATTCGTTTAATATAGTTTGTATCAACGTCGTGTGTGTGTTTGAAAACACCGAATCGGTGTGCGCGCAGATGCGAGTCTGGAAAACTGGCAAATAATTGTTTGACCAGGAGAGTGAAAGAGAAGATTGAGAGACACGATTTGTCGTAAATAAGTCTGTCTTTACTCTCCTCCAGCACGCTGTGAAGTAACTATTAAATCTCTACATTTTCTATCACTGAGCTTTCCATCATCATTTTCCACTCTAAACCGGACCACTATTTCTACGACTCTTTTCTCTCAAAATAAATTTACGACAATATTTGGCCGGCTCGCCGGGATAATTTTTGAGATACATTTGATGCACACATATTTGTGGGCTGGTTCTGGGATCTTGAGCTACATTTGAGGCAATCGCATAGCCGGGTTAAAGATATTTTGAGTCTGATTTAGTTTGGGTCTAACTAGGTAGAGTGTGAATGATTTGTCTTTGTGAATTAGGGAAATAAATAAATAATTACACCCTAGACAAACGTTCTTTAAGTATTTGGGTTGTCCACACAGCATATTTACAGGTTGTTTTCTCTCCACAGCAGTAGAAAGTACAGATAAACAAATATATTTGCTATTTTATTATCCTCTGGCGGAGATAATTATATTTCTTTCTTTATAAAAGTTGCTGGGATTGCGTGATTGTTTTACAGTCACTAAGGTTTTTGAAGTCAAAAGAGTTGAGCTTAGCTAAAGACGGATTGTTCTGATTTTGAAAAATTAAGTTAACAACGTCTCATCTCAATAATTGACTTTAGGGACGGAGTTTGTTGTCAGAGATTAAAAATTTAGGGAAAATTTTTTTTTCTTTTAAATTGTTTTAATATAAATTTTTCTCGACTGTTAGTAAAAGTAGATTCTTTTCCAGTGTAACTTACCATTTAGTGGCATAGTCGCTTGCGTTTAGAGCCTTAATTGCCAGATAATAGCAGCGATAAGTTTGCACAGTACAGGTAGGAGGTAACACAGGTAAATTTGTACTTGTGTTTTTTTTTTTCTCGTAGCGGTTCAGAGTTCCTCCCTTTCGCGTTTCTTCTTACTAGTTCTCTAGGCATACTTCATCTTATTCTTTAACAATGGCAGAGAGGATAAAGATGAGGTCCATCTTGAGGTTGGAAGCGAAAGAGGCAGGATTAGATGCAGAAGCTGCAAACGCGTTTATTAACCAGGAATTGGAAATATATGACGCGGAGCAACAGAGAGCCGAAGCTGAGAGGAAGGCGGAGCAACAGAGAGCAGAAGCTGAGAGGAAGGAAGAGAAAGAAAGAACAGAGAGGAGAGAAGCCCAGGAGAGGGCAGATAAGAAAGAAGCGGAAGAACGTCTTTTGGAACAGAAGAAAATTGAAGCAGAGATTGAAACTCGCAGAGAGAGAGAGAGAGAGACAAGGAAAGACAGCATCAACTGGCGCTTAAGGCTCTAGAGAGTCGGGGCGCCTCTACTTCGACTAGCGGAGAGCCGTCTTCGCCCCAGTCTCAATCAATGGACCTCTCCAGTACTCAATCTGCCCAATTAACTGCTATGTCGTTTTCTTTAGAATCTTTTCCTAGCCCTAACGAAAAAATTGACAGCTACCTAGAAAAATTCGAGAGACTCGCGAATCTTTATGGGTTAGAGAGTACCCGCTGGGCGCTCAAACTTTCAACGTCACTGAAAGGCAATGCTTATGACGTGTACACAAAGCTGGGACCGAATCAACATGATTACGACATGTTGAAAAAGGCCTTACTACAGCAGTTTGAGATGACTGCCCGAAAGTTTCTGCAGTTGTTCAGAAACAGCCGAAAAGAGAGCACGGAAACATTTCCACAGTTCTCTTCACGTCTCACGGGTTATCTGACAAAGTGCATTGAATTATCTGACCTACCTCTTTCATATGAGGGACTCCTCGAACTTGTTCTTGTGGAGCAGATAAAATCCACTTTGTCGAATGAAACACGTAGATTTTTGGCTGAACAGGGGGCAGTCAGGCTTGAAGACATACTCAATAAAGCCGAACGCTATAGCAATGCAATGGCCGAACTTCCCAGCACTAAACGTAAACCCACCGATGAGCCATCTCGAAAACAGAATCTAGAACAGGCATCCTATTCTTCCACTTCCTCTTAACATTATAACCAACGAGATAACAATACCCAGAAACCTCCCCAGGAAAAATCGAAATTCTACAAAACCCGATACCCCCCCAACAACAATTCTGATCAACCCAACAAGCCTACGTGGCAGCGCGGCCACCAAGGTCAAGGAAAAGGGAAGACCCCTACACCAGGAACGTCTGATCAGGGCAAACAAACCGGTGCAAACCGCATTGGATGTTTGCATACAGCCTCGAAAGGTAGAGTCAATGTCAGTGATTCTCAACCTGAGGGGGACCGACCCTCAACTCGAGGAACTGTAATTTTGAACGGTACCTCTACTACTTGTCTTTTTGACACTGGATTAAGTTTTGATTGTATTGTCGCTAGGCACCTAGTCAAACCCGGTCAGGAGACAGAGGAAACCGTCAAACTTAGTGGAGTTTTCAGGAGTGATGCACCCAGGACGCTTCCTATCGCACTGGTAGAAATACACTCTGACTTTGTCAGAGGAGTTATTAAAGCGGCCATAATGGATGATCCGATCTACCCAGTTATCCTGGGATGTAGATATGTGTTCATTGGGAGACCTAAGGAGCCGATTGTGGCAGCGGTAACCACAAGAGGGCAAGCCAAGAAGGAGAGGGAGCCTGCGCCAAACTTGTTGCCGAATGAACTGAAGGAGGCGCAACAAAAGGACCCTACTCTGGCGCCCTGCTTTAAAAAACTGCCCATGGCTAAGGACCCCAGACACAACGGAGACATCTTTTCTAAGGATGGTGTATTGTATCGTAGAACGGGCAACCCGGACACGGGGAATAACCAGCTCCTAGTACCGACGCAATACAGAAACCAGATCTTAGAATGGGGCACTCTCTTCCCTTTAGCGGACACATGGGACAAAACGCCACTATTCAGCGAATAAAAAAACCACTATTGGTGGCCAGGAATGAACTCTGACATTGTCAGGTACGTGAAATCCTGCGCCCAGTGCCAACGGGTAGCACCCAAGCACTTGACACCCCCAGTACCTATGGGGCAAATGCCAATAGTAGGGACTCCATTTGAACGGGTTGCTGTCGACATTATTGGTCCTCTGGAAAAGACCCAAAGAAGGAACAGGTTCATCCTGACCTTAGTTGACACTTGCACTATGTGGGCCGAAGCCGTACCGCTACCATGCACTAATTCCAAGCATGTCGCAGAAGCCCTTGTGCAAATTTTTACACGGTTGGGATTCCCTCAACAAGTTTTGACGGACAATGGATCCCAATTCCGTAGCCTGTTAATGGAGGAGATCTTTAAGATCTTGAGGGCCAAACATATCCACACAAGTCCCTACCATCCGGCCGGAAATGGGCTCGTGGAACGTTTTAACGGTACCCTCACCATGATGTTACGTAAGCTGGGTCAGGAGAAACGGAAGACTGGGACCAATATATATCGGCTGCCTTATTCGCCTACCGAGAGGTACCCCAAGCGTCTACGGGTTTTGCGCCAGCTACACTTTTATTTGGCAGACCTATTAAGGGGCCACTAGAAGCCTTACTTCGGTCCCTGACTGACCAGAAGGCTGACGAGACAGTCGTCTCTGCAAGCAAGTATGTATCTGAGCTTAAGGAAAGGCTAAAGCTAGGATGGGATCTAGCTACTACCAACCTTAAGAAAGCCCGCGCTAAAATTACTAAAAGATACAACAAAGCTGCAAAAGAGAGAGAACTACAACCAGGGGAGAAAGTCCTATTGCTACTTCCAACCGGAAGCAATAAACTTCGCATCGGATGGCAAGGACCGTTTACCGTCCTTAAAAAGATCTCACGTACCAACTACAAGATCTCCATCAAAGGAAAGGAGAAGGTCTTCCACATAAATCTGCTAAAGAAATATTTGGAAAGACCGGTGCCATCCTCCGAGCATCTCCTGGCTGTCGCCATAGCAACGGAAGACGAGGAAGATGATGATGGTTGCATGGAGTATCCACTGCAACCCACAGAATCCTTTAAAGATGTCAAGTTCGGCGACAATCTCTCACCAGAACAACAAACAGAAACTAGGGCTCTACTAAAACAATACAGTGCAGTTTTAACGGATGTACCTGGTCGAACAAATCTCATTGAATTTGATATGAAATTAACAAACGAGACCCCTGTTCAAACCAGAGTTTACCCCATCCCGTACGCTAAAGCTGATGCACTTCGCGGAGAAATAGACAAGCTGCGTCAGGCAGGAATTATCAGTGAGTCTACATCTCCTTACAGCTCGAGCGTAGTGCTGTTGCAGAAGCCCAATAAGGAAGTTCGGCTGTGCATTGATTACAGGTTGCTAAACGCTGTAACGGAATTCCAGCCCGAACCTCTCCAAACTGTTTCTGAGTTGTTCACCAAGCTCAGCAAAGCTAAGATCTTCTCCAAGATTGACCTCAGTAAAGGTTATTATCAAATACCAGTCAAGGAGGAAATTAAACCTTTGTTAGCTTTCAGCACTAGTGAAGGACATTACACATTTACGTGATGCCGTTCGGTTTGCATAACGCACCAGGAGTGTTCACCAGGATGATGAGGAAGCTTCTAGAACCTTTGCAAAGTCCCCATATCCATAATTTCATGGATGACATCTTAATTGCATCGGAAACCTATGAAGAACATATTGCTACGGTTGCTATGCTCCTCAGGAGACTACAGGAAACGGGTCTCACAGCCAGACCTAGCAAATGTCTCATCGGGTTTGAACAGTTAGACTTCCTGGGGCACACTATTTCTCACGGATGCAGTTGGCCTATTAAGAAGAACGTGGAGAAAATAGTGGCAGCAAAAAGACCCCGAACGAAGAAAGACGTACGTTCCTTCATATCGCTATGTGCATACTATCAGAAGTACATCCAGAACTTCAACGGACTGACGGCACCTCTGACTGACCTCACAAAGAAAGGTTGTCCTGATAAGGTCATATGGGATCAAAAGTGCGAACACGCGTATAGCACTTTGAAAGGACAGTTGTCTGCATACCCCATTTTGAGGTTGCCTGACCTCAAGAAACCTTTTGTACTGAGAGTCGACGCGTCAGGTCAGGGCATCGGGTCAACACTGCTTCAAGCCGATGACAGTGACCTGAACATGCTATTTCCAGTTGCCTATGGCAGTCGGAAATTAAATAAAGCGGAACGGAACTACAGCGTAGTTGAAAGGGAATGTCTTGCTCTGATTGACGGTATCAGACGCCATCATGAGTTTTTTTTATGGTACATCTTTCACGGTGCAAACAGACCACGCTCCGTTAGCATTTCTTGGTGCCAATAAAGAATTTAACGCAAGGATCATGCGTTGGGCGCTTCTTTTAAGCGTTTATTCTTTCAAAGTGGAATATATTCCGGGAAGACAGAATGTCGGGGCTGATTTTCTGAGTAGAAACTGGTCTACAGAGGAAGAAGAGCAAACTGAAGATACCACTCATCCTAAAATCACCAATCAGGTCACCTCCATTGTCAAAAATGAAAACATGAAAAATGGTTTCATGTCTAAAAGTGGGGACGATTGTGACGTACGTCTAGTTTGACAAGTGAATTTTCCCTGATATGATGGATGATTTAAAGGGACCCTTGGCTTTTCATAACATTAGAACCCCTGAACATTTGTTGTAACTTTTCGTTTGCCAGAACGCATTCCACCGGGACTCATGTAGGATACAGCGACGAGATCAAAGAGACAGACCGAGGGATCTTAGGGGAGACTATCGGCGCTATCAAAGACAGTAGTTTTCCCTGATACGAGACGCAGTTGCTTGCCGCTAATTTCGCGTCTCGGTGTCAATCGAGGAACCGAGCGAACGGGGGAAAGCGAAACGGGCAGCAGCGAGCGGATACGAAGACCAGGGGGCGGCTTCTTCTCTTGATTTGGCGGTCAGATCCCCAAAAGTTCGTGAGATCAAATAAGTTGTCAAGTTTATCATGTCCCACTCAACTTACATTTCATTTTAGCTAAATAGACCATGTAGAACTAGACACGTTATCACTCGCTGGCCAGATCTTTACAGAAGCACTAGCTTTATTGAAATCTTGTTATAGATTTTCCCCTGGATTTTATATATATTTGCAGTGATTTCTATTTCTGTGCAAAGCGGTAATATATATTGTGTAAAGTGATCAGTGGTCTAGCTCAGTCATTCTATTTAAAGGGATTCTGTGTTAATTTAAATCTATTTAATTAAACCATCTCAAGAGTTCCAGTTTTAAATATAATGATCTATCTATTATATTATTTCAAAAGATAATAGATGCTTAAATTAACTTTTAAAGTCGCGAAGGAATTTATAATTAATAAATTCAGTTAAGTCCTAGTTTTATAGATGTGGGTTTTTAACCACTAGAACTCGCGCAGTGTTTATTAAATACATAATTAAATACGCGAGCATATATATAATAGGCTTAACGGGAAATTCATCGCGCTTTAGAAGGTTATTTGTTTTCGGTATATTACATGTCTTTTTTTTTTCTTTCATACAGAGTGATCGTAACCTGTGCGATCCCAGCATTAAGAAAGCAATAAAGAAATCAATCTAAGCAAAGCAAAGCATAAACAGTGTGTAGAGTTCCCCTGACGCAGAACTTGTTGAGACTGTGTAAATTTTTAATCTTTGAGGCGATTCTATGTTTGGAATTCCGCTATCTAACTTATAGCAAAGAAAGCACACCCAAAGACAAATTTAACGCACCATCAAACAACTTAAGTCGTAACGGGAAGAAGAACACTGGCCCGAGCTTTGTTAGTTTACTGACACAGAGAGATAATTCATAATTTCCTGAACAGTGATGTGACTAGTTTTCTCACTGGACTTAAACCATACCTCACGGATAAAGTGTACCAGCACGCGTAAGAATTTTATTATCCGCGGCATAGTCAAATAGACCACACCATCCTCACCCCGGTATCAGAGACCGTGCCCTCCCATAGAAACTGTTATTAAGAAAAGAGACACAACTACAGATTCATTTTCCAGCGATTACGGGATCCTTTTATGTGCTGACCGCCTACCCGATAATCTGGGGCTAGAACTTGAACAAACACTCATACATTTAGTTGAGGTGTAACTGCTGTTGTGTTATTCTATGGAGTGCAAGATTTTTTCACAATCGGTAAGTGAGAGCAAGATGAGTGAAGGCCTTTGCTAGCGCGTGTATGAATGACAGGAAATTAATTCTTTTGTGTGACCATTTTGTTAACTTGCTTACCTGGTAACATATATCTTTTCTGTATACCCTACATTGTTCCTTTAAGTGGGATAGTTGATAATTTGTTAACTCTGTTTAAAACCACCTCCTTTCCATTTGCTTAGTAAAGGGAAGAACAGCTGGGAAGAACAGGTTTTTTTTTTCTATCACTTATACCTAACTTGGTAACACCTCTTTCAGAGTAATTAACTTTACTGTTAGGTTAACGTACCCGTGTTCCTGATATTATCTATCTCTGGACTGGGTTTGTCTTTGTCTAATGAGCGGGAAGGGCTTAGTCGATACCAATCTTCTTCACCCCCTCCCAAACTTGTTATTTGCATTTGTGTACTTATGATAATTTATGTAATATCTGATATTTTTAGTAATTGATGTTTAAAGTGAATAAAATCACCTAAACTCATTTAGTTCTGTGTGTTGGATATACCCAAAGCCCAACTTTTCCCCTATTCGTTTAATATAGTTTGTATCAACGTCGTGTGTGTGTTTGAAAACACCGAATCGGTGTGCGCGCAGATGCGAGTCTGGAAAACTGGCAAATAATTGTTTGACCAGGAGAGTGAAAGAGAAGATTGAGAGACACGATTTGTCGTAAATAAGTCTGTCTTTACTCTCCTCCAGCACGCTGTGAAGTAACTATTAAATCTCTACATTTTCTATCACTGAGCTTTCCATCATCATTTTCCACTCTAAACCGGACCACTATTTCTACGACTCTTTTCTCTCAAAATAAATTTACGACAATATTTGGCCGGCTCGCCGGGATAATTTTGAGATACATTTGATGCACACATATTTGTGGGCTGGTTCTGGGATCTTGAGCTACATTTGAGGCAATCGCATAGCCGGGTTAAAGATATTTTGAGTCTGATTTAGTTTGGGTCTAACTAGGTAGAGTGTGAATGATTTGTCTTTGTGAATTAGGGAAATAAATAAATAATTACACCCCTAGACAAACGTTCTTTAAGTATTTGGGTTGTCCACACAGCATATTTACAGGTTGTTTTCTCTCCACAGCAGTAGAAAGTACAGATAAACAAATATATTTGCTATTTTATTATCCTCTGGCGGAGATAATTATATTTCTTTCTTTATAAAAGTTGCTGGGATTGCGTGATTGTTTTACAGTCACTAAGGTTTTTGAAGTCAAAAGAGTTGAGCTTAGCTAAAGACGGATTGTTCTGATTTTGAAAAATTAAGTTAACAACGTCTCATCTCAATAATTGACTTTAGGGACGGAGTTTGTTGTCAGAGATTTAAAAATTTAGGGAAAATTTTTTTTTCTTTTAAATTGTTTTTAATATAAATTTTTCTCGACTGTTAGTAAAAGTAGATTCTTTTCCAGTGTAACTTACCATTTAGTGGCATAGTCGCTTGCGTTTAGAGCCTTAATTGCCAGATAATAGCAGCGATAAGTTTGCACAGTACAGGTAGGAGGTAACACAGGTAAATTTGTACTTGTGTTTTTTTTTTCTCGTAGCGGTTCAGAGTTCCTCCCTTTCGCGTTTCTTCTTACTAGTTCTCTAAGCATACTTCATCTTATTCTTTAACAATGGCAGAGAGGATAAAGATGAGGTCCATCTTGAGGTTGGAAGCGAAAGAGGCAGGATTAGATGCAGAAGCTGCAAACGCGTTTATTAACCAGGAATTGGAAATATATGACGCGGAGCAACAGAGAGCCGAAGCTGAGAGGAAGGCGGAGCAACAGAGAGCAGAAGCTGAGAGGAAGGAAGAGAAAGAAAGAACAGAGAGGAGAGAAGCCCAGGAGAGGGCAGATAAGAAAGAAGCGGAAGAACGTCTTTTGGAACAGAAGAAAATTGAAGCAGAGATGGAAACTCGCAGAGAGAGAGAGAGAGAGACAAGGAAAGACAGCATCAACTGGCGCTTAAGGCTCTAGAGAGTCGGGGCGCCTCTACTTCGACTAACGGAGAGCCGTCTTCGCCCCAGTCTCAATCAATGGACCTCTCCAGTACTCAATCTGCCCAATTAACTGCTATGTCGTTTTCTTTAGAATCTTTTCCTAGCCCTAACGAAAAAATTGACAGCTACCTAGAAAAATTCGAGAGACTCGCGAATCTTTATGGGTTAGAGAGTACCCGCTGGGCGCTCAAACTTTCAACGTCACTGAAAGGCAATGCTTATGACGTGTACACAAAGCTGGGACCGAATCAACATGATTACGACATGTTGAAAAAGGCCTTACTACAGCAGTTTGAGATGACTGCCCGAAAGTTTCTGCAGTTGTTCAGAAACAGCCGAAAAGAGAGCACGGAAACATTTCCACAGTTCTCTTCACGTCTCACGGGTTATCTGACAAAGTGCATTGAATTATCTGACCTACCTCTTTCATATGAGGGACTCCTCGAACTTGTTCTTGTGGAGCAGATAAAATCCACTTTGTCGAATGAAACACGTAGATTTTTGGCTGAACAGGGGGCAGTCAGGCTTGAAGACATACTCAATAAAGCGAACGCTATAGCAATGCAATGGCCGAACTTCCCAGCACTAAACGTAAACCCACCGATGAGCCATCTCGAAAACAGAATCTAGAACAGGCATCCTATTCTTCCACTTCCTCTCAACATTATAACCAACGAGATAACAATACCCAGAAACCTCCCCAGGAAAAATCGAAATTCTACAAAACCCGATACCCCCCCCCCCCCAACCAAAAGTCTGATCAACCCAACAAGCCTACGTGGCAGCGCGGCCACCAAGGTCAAGGAAAAGGGAAGACCCCTACACCAGGAACGTCTGATCAGGGCAAACAAACCGGTGCAAACCGCATTGGATGTTTGCATACAGCCTCGAAAGGTAGAGTCAATGTCAGTGATTCTCAACCTGAGGGGGACCGACCCTCAACTCGAGGAACTGTAATTTTGAACGGTACCTCTACTACTTGTCTTTTTGACACTGGATTAAGTTTTGATTGTATTGTCGCTAGGCACCTAGTCAAACCCGGTCAGGAGACAGAGGAAACCGTCAAACTTAGTGGAGTTTTCAGGAGTGATGCACCCAGGACGCTTCCTATCGCACTGGTAGAAATACACTCTGACTTTGTCAGAGGAGTTATTAAAGCGGCCATAATGGATGATCCGATCTACCCAGTTATCCTGGGATGTAGATATGTGTTCATTGGGAGACCTAAGGAGCCGATTGTGGCAGCGGTAACCACAAGAGGGCAAGCCAAGAAGGAGAGGGAGCCTGCGCCAAACTTGTTGCCGAATGAACTGAAGGAGGCGCAACAAAAGGACCCTACTCTGGCGCCCTGCTTTAAAAAAACTGCCCATGGCTAAGGACCCCAGACACAACGGAGACATCTTTTCTAAGGATGGTGTATTGTATCGTAGAACGGGCAACCCGGACACGGGGAATAACCAGCTCCTAGTACCGACGCAATACAGAAACCAGATCTTAGAAATGGGGCACTCTCTTCCCTTTAGCGGACACATGGGACAAAACGCCACTATTCAGCGAATAAAAAACCACTATTGGTGGCCAGGAATGAACTCTGACATTGTCAGGTACGTGAAATCCTGCGCCCAGTGCCAACGGGTAGCACCCAAGCACTTGACACCCCAGTACCTATGGGGCAAATGCCAATAGTAGGGACTCCATTTGAACGGGTTGCTGTCGACATTATTGGTCCTCTGGAAAAGACCAAAAGAAGGAACAGGTTCATCCTGACCTTAGTTGACCCTTGCACTATGTGGGCCGAAGCCGTACCGCTACCATGCACTAATTCCAAGCATGTCGCAGAAGCCCTTGTGCAAATTTTTACACGGTTGGGATTCCCTCAACAAGTTTTGACGGACAATGGATCCCAATTCCGTAGCCTGTTAATGGAGGAGATCTTTAAGATCTTGAGGGCCAAACATATCCACACAAGTCCCTACCATCCGGCCGGAAATGGGCTCGTGGAACGTTTTAACGGTACCCTCACCATGATGTTACGTAAGCTGGGTCAGGAGAAACCGGAAGACTGGGACCAATATATATCGGCTGCCTTATTCGCCTACCGAGAGGTACCCCAAGCGTCTACGGGTTTTGCGCCAGCTACACTTTTATTTGGCAGACCTATTAAGGGGCCACTAGAAGCCTTACTTCGGTCCCTGACTGACCAGAAGGCTGACGAAACAGTCGTCTCTGCAAGCAAGTATGTATCTGAGCTTAAGGAAAGGCTAAAGCTAGGATGGGATCTAGCTACTACCAACCTTAAGAAAGCCCGCGCTAAAATTACTAAAAGATACAACAAAGCTGCAAAAGAGAGAGAACTACAACCAGGGGAGAAAGTCCTATTGCTACTTCCAACCGGAAGCAATAAACTTCGCATCGGATGGCAAGGACCGTTTACCGTCCTTAAAAAGATCTCACGTACCAACTACAAGATCTCCATCAAAGGAAAGGAGAAGGTCTTCCACATAAATCTGCTAAAGAAATATTTGGAAAGACCGGTGCCATCCTCCGAGCATCTCCTGGCTGTCGCCATAGCAACGGAAGACGAGGAAGATGATGATGGTTGCATGGAGTATCCACTGCAACCCACAGAATCCTTTAAAGATGTCAAGTTCGGCGACAATCTCTCACCAGAACAACAAACAGAAACTAGGGCTCTACTAAAACAGTACAGTGCAGTTTTAACGGATGTACCTGGTCGAACAAATCTCATTGAATTTGATATGAAATTAACAAACGAGACCCCTGTTCAAACCAGAGTTTTACCCCATCCCGTACGCTAAAGCTGATGCACTTCGCGGAGAAATAGACAAGCTGCGTCAGGCAGGAATTATCAGTGAGTCTACATCTCCTTACAGCTCGAGCGTAGTGCTGTTGCAGAAGCCCAATAAGGAAGTTCGGCTGTGCATTGATTACAGGTTGCTAAACGTGGTAACGGAATTCCAGCCCGAACCTCTCCAAACTGTTTCTGAGTTGTTCACCAAGCTCAGCAAAGCTAAGATCTTCTCCAAGATTGACCTCAGTAAAGGTTATTATCAAATACCAGTCAAGGAGGAAATTAAACCTTTGTTAGCTTTCAGCACTAGTGAAGGACATTACACATTTAACGTGATGCCGTTCGGTTTGCATAACGCACCAGGAGTGTTCACCAGGATGATGAGGAAGCTTCTAGAACCTTTGCAAAGTCCCCATATCCATAATTTCATGGATGACATCTTAATTGCATCGGAAACCTATGAAGAACATATTGCTACGGTTGCTATGCTCCTCAGGAGACTACAGGAAACGGGTCTCACAGCCAGACCTAGCAAATGTCTCATCGGGTTTGAACAGTTAGACTTCCTGGGGCACACTATTTCTCACGGATGCAGTTGGCCTATTAAGAAGAACGTGGAGAAAATAGTGGCAGCAAAAAGACCCCGAACGAAGAAAGACGTACGTTCCTTCATATCGCTATGTGCATACTATCAGAAGTACATCCAGAACTTCAACGGACTGACGGCACCTCTGACTGACCTCACAAAGAAAGGTTGTCCTGATAAGGTCATATGGGATCAAAAGTGCGAACACGCGTATAGCACTTTGAAAGGACAGTTGTCTGCATACCCCATTTTGAGGTTGCCTGACCTCAAGAAACCTTTTGTACTGAGAGTCGACGCGTCAGGTCAGGGCATCGGGTCAACACTGCTTCAAGCCGATGACAGTGACCTGAACATGCTATTTCCAGTTGCCTATGGCAGTCGGAAATTAAATAAAGCGGAACGGAACTACAGCGTAGTTGAAAGGGAATGTCTTGCTCTGATTGACGGTATCAGACGCCATCATGAGTTTCTTTATGGTACATCTTTCACGGTGCAAACAGACCACGCTCCGTTAGCATTTCTTGGTGCCAATAAAGAATTTAACGCAAGGATCATGCGTTGGGCGCTTCTTTTAAGCGTTTATTCTTTCAAAGTGGAATATATTCCGGGAAGACAGAATGTCGGGGCTGATTTTCTGAGTAGAAACTGGTCTACAGAGGAAGAAGAGCAAACTGAAGATACCACTCATCCTAAAATCACCAATCAGGTCACCTCCATTGTCAAAAATGAAAACATGAAAAATGGTTTCATGTCTAAAAGTGGGGACGATTGTGACGTACGTCTAGTTTGACTAGTGAATTTTCCCTGATATGATGGATGATTTAAAGGGACCCTTAGCTTTTCATAACATTAGAACCCCTGAACATTTGTTGTAACTTTTCGTTTGCCAGAACGCATTCCACCGGGACTCATGTAGGATACAGCGACGAGATCAAAGAGACAGACCGAGGGATCTTAAGGGAGACTATCGGCGCTATCAAAGACAGTAGTTTTCCCTGATACGAGACGCAGTTGCTTGCCGCTAATTTCGCGTCTCGGTGTCAATCGAGGAACCGAGCGAACGGGGGAAAGCGAAACGGGCAGCAGCGAGCGGATACGAAGACCAGGGGGCGGCTTCTTCTCTTGATTTGGCGGTCAGATCCCCAAAAGTTCGTGAGATCAAATAAGTTGTCAAGTTTATCATGTCCCACTCAACTTACATTTCATTTTAGCTAAATAGACCATGTAGAACTAGACACGTTATCACTCGCTGGCCAGATCTTTACAGAAGCACTAGCTTTATTGAAATCTTGTTATAGATTTTCCCCTGGATTTTATATATATTTGCAGTGATTTCTATTTCTGTGCAAAGCGGTAATATATATTGTGTAAAGTGATCAGTGGTCTAGCTCAGTCATTCTATTTAAAGGGATTCTGTGTTAATTTAAATCTATTTAATTAAACCATCTCAAGAGTTCCAGTTTTAAATATAATGATCTATCTATTATATTATTTCAAAAGATAATAGATGCTTAAATTAACTTTTAAAGTCGCGAAGGAATTTATAATTAATAAATTCAGTTAAGTCCTAGTTTTATAGATGTGGGTTTTTAACCACTAGAACTCGCGCAGTGTTTATTAAATACATAATTAAATACGCGAGCATATATATATAATAGGCTTAACGGGAAATTCATCGCGCTTTAGAAGGTTATTTGTTTTCGGTATATTACATGTCTTTTTTTCTTTCATACAGAGTGATCGTAACCTGTGCGATCCCAGCATTAAGAAAGCAATAAAGAAATCAATCTAAGCAAAGCAAAGCATAAACAGTGTGTAGAGTTCCCCTGACGCAGAACTTGTTGAGACTGTGTAAATTTTTAATCTTTGAGGCGATTCTATGTTTGGAATTCCGCTATCTAACTTATAGCAAAGAAAGCACACCCAAAGACAAATTTAACGCACCATCAAACAACTTAAGTCGTAACGGGAAGAAGAACACTGGCCCGAGCTTTGTTAGTTTACTGACACAGAGAGATAATTCATAATTTCCTGAACAGTGATGTGACTAGTTTTCTCACTGGACTTAAACCATACCTCACGGATAAAGTGTACCAGCACGCGTAAGAATTTTATTATCCGCGGCATAGTCAAATAGACCACACCATCCTCACCCCGGTATCAGAGACCGTGCCCTCCCATAGAAACTGTTATTAAGAAAAGAGACACAACTACAGATTCATTTTCCAGCGATTACGGGATCCTTTTATGTGCTGACCGCCTACCCGATAATCTGGGGCTAGAACTTGAACAAACACTCATACATTTAGTTGAGGTGTAACTGCTGTTGTGTTATTCTATGGAGTGCAAGATTTTTTCACAATCGGTAAGTGAGAGCAAGATGAGTGAAGGCCTTTGCTAGCGCGAGTATGAATGACAGGAAATTAATTCTTTTGTGTGACCATTTTGTTAACTTGCTTACCTGGTAACATATATCTTTTCTGTATACCCTACATTGTTCCTTTAAGTGGGATAGTTGATAATTTGTTAACTCTGTTTAAAACCACCTCCTTTCCATTTGCTTAGTAAAGGGAAGAACAGCTGGGAAGAACAGTTTTTTTTTTCTATCACTTATACCTAACTTGGTAACACCTCTTTCAGAGTAATTAACTTTACTGTTAGGTTAACGTACCCGTGTTCCTGATATTATCTATCTCTGGACTGGGTTTGTCTTTGTCTAATGAGCGGGAAGGGCTTAGTCGATACCAATCTTCTTCACCCCCTCCCAAACTTGTTATTTGCATTTGTGTACTTATGATAATTTATGTAATATCTGATATTTTTAGTAATTGATGTTTAAAGTGAATAAAATCACCTAAACTCATTTAGTTCTGTGTGTTGGATATACCCAAAGCCCAACATTTCCCCTATTCGTTTAATATAGTTTGTATCAACGTCGTGTGTGTGTTTGAAAAACACCGAATCGGTGTGCGCGCAGATGCGAGTCTGGAAAACTGGCAAATAATTGTTTGACCAGGAGAGTGAAAGAGAAGATTGAGAGACACGATTTGTCGTAAATAAGTCTGTCTTTACTCTCCTCCAGCACGCTGTGAAGTAACTATTAAATCTCTACATTTTCTATCACTGAGCTTTCCATCATCATTTTCCACTCTAAACCGGACCACTATTTCTACGACTCTTTTCTCTCAAAATAAATTTACGACAATATTTGGCCGGCTCGCCGGGATAATTTTTGAGATACATTTGATGCACACATATTTGTGGGCTGGTTCTGGGACCTTGAGCTACATTTGAGGCAATCGCATAGCCGGGTTAAAGATATTTTGAGTCTGATTTAGTTTGGGTCTAACTAGGTAGAGTGTGAATGATTTGTCTTTGTGAATTAGGGAAATAAATAAATAATTACACCCCTAGACAAACGTTCTTTAAGTATTTGGGTTGTCCACACAGCATATTTACAGGTTGTTTTCTCTCCACAGCAGTAGAAAGTACAGATAACAAATATATTTGCTATTTTAATTATCCTCTGGCGGAGATAATTATATTTCTTTCTTTATAAAAGTTGCTGGGATTGCGTGATTGTTTTACAGTCACTAAGGTTTTTGAAGTCAAAAAGAGTTGAGCTTAGCTTTTTTTGAAAATTTAAAGATTTAAACAACAGTCTCATCTCAATAATTGACTTAGGACCGAGTTTTTGTTGTCAGATATTAATAAATTTAGGGAAAATTGTTTTTTCTTTTAAATTGTTTAATAGAAATTTTTCTCGACTGTTAGTAAATAGTAGATTTATTGTCCAATGTAAACGTACCATTTAGTGGCATAGTCGCCCTTGCGTTTAGAGCCGTAATTGCCAGTTAAAAGCAGCGATTAGTTTGCACAGGAACAGGTAGGAGGTAATCTCAGGTAATTTTGTACTTGTGTTTTTATGTTATTGGGGGGGGGTGGGGGGGGGC